>JAGDQP010000757.1:109705-144203 GCA_022664845.1 Lepisma saccharinum
ATATATATATATATATATATATATATATATATACGTGTATATATTCTCAGGTGATTTTTTACTACATTTTTAAGGGATATTGAATCCTATTTGTATTAGGTTTGCAAAATTTTCCTGACAGTATTATTTGTGGTAATATCTTACACACATTATAATATAAGACTTAAAAAAATATTTTACAAAGATACAACTTCCAAGCTATAATAAATGTTCCAATTACAGGTGAAAAATCTGCCCTTGATTGAATTAAAATTAGGAGAAACGAAAGAACTTTCAGTTTCAATACTCATCAACTTGTCTTTACAGTTCATTAAACGCTCTCGTTATTGATGTGAATAAAAGTTTATTTTGTTCTAACCATGGAATAATAAATCGTATATCGTTTTATTCAATATCTGTGTTACTTCTTGTCACGTGAGTCCTCGTTTTTAACATATTTAGTGCTAAAGACGCAGACGAGAAATTTAATTCTCTTATAGAAACTTTCTTATCTTATTTTAATATAGCTTTCCCGTGTCCCTCGTACTTTGAAAATAATCAATGAGAAAAATAGAGACCGGTTATCGTCAGGGAACAAAATTTCCAAACAGAAACTATTTCAGTATAACAAACTAAAACGACATTTCAGCAATTCGCCAAGTAAGGTACTTGATTACATAAATCTTTACAAAAAAGATACAAGAAAGTTTCACTAACTGCTAAAAAGGGCTACATTGATCGTTTAATTAATAGATCTGACAAGAATATTAAATGTACATTTAACTTGATAAATCAAAATATAAAACAAAATAAAAATATTTTTTTTTGTGTATCTGTTGACAGCAGGATTCTCAGTTAACCTCAAGAAATTGGAGGTGGATTTATTAATCATTTTCAGAACACGGCTACATCTTCTAATATCCCATTTCAATTTTATCAATATTTTCAAAAAGTATTTAATTGTGTGATGTTGGCACGTTTAAGTCACTTTCTATCTACACATAAGTTGATGTTCCTTTCCGATATGGTTTCAGGAGAAAAATCTAGTACTACTCCACTCTTTGACTTTATAAAAAAGGTTTTGGATATCTTCAATAAATGCTATAGGCGTGTTTAAAGATTTTTCTGTGGCACTTGACAAAGTGCATCACTTGACTTCATTAACGAAACTGAATCAGCAAGGTATGAGAGTTGTATTATATGATTAGTTTTATCGTATTTGAGTAACAGAAAGCAGGTAGTGCATTTCTCTAGGACTGTTAATGAGAGAAGCAAGTCATTCCATTCCTCAGTGACAGATATTAACAAAGGTCCTATTTTAGGACCTATATAATTTCTTTTGTGTATAAATGATATGTCTCAGTTCATAAATTCGGAAAATGTAGTTTTTCACGCTAAATATGTAGATGCTTTAGTAACAGGAAACACTCAGCAGAAAGCCGGAAGTAACTTAAAGTAAATGATTGCAACATTAATAATTATTGTGAACATAAATGTAGATAAACAAATAATCATATATTTCCATCTTCTTAACCTCTTACGTTTCCATCTCATAATAGTCTGAAATTGACCTCTCAAAGTAAATTTTTAGGTGTAGCTATAAACGAAAAGTTAAAATGGGATGATCACATTCTTGAACTTAACAAAAAATTAATCGTATTTGTTTTATCATATATAGATTACAAGGAACAATCTCTCGACCAACTATGTTCTCATTATATTACGAAATATTCTATGCCTTTATTAGCTTTGAAATAATATTTTGAGATGCCTCGCATGTTAATGCAAATACTTTTCGTTTAAAAAACATAAATGCCAGGATTATGTTTAACTAGGGTCCCAGTTGTAGGGAATCATAATATTCTCGCTACAAAAATTGCTCTTTCATAAATAAATTAATAGCCATTCCATTTTTGTCCTCCAGAAATAATTGGTTGTTAAATAATTTTTGTTGGCTGGTATCACTGGTGGACACTAGTGCCAATTTTGTCGAGTGGTAAAGAATGGTAAATTTTACTCATACGTATGGTTGTAATGAACTGAGAAACATGCTGGGGTTTCAATGCTTTTCAATTGAAATAACAGTTTCTTGTCAAATAGCAAACGAAATTAATTATTTATGGAAACGAGAACACTATTCAGATATTAATTTGCAATTTGAATTAGTTTAGTCGTATTGCTTTTTGACTGAGACAAAAGTTTGATTGTTCTGAGAAGAAGCACGTTGGTGACTGAGACGATGATAACACGCTGCCGTAAAGATTCTTATAAAATTCACAAAAATGATGATTTAAAAATAGTGGCATTTTATCAGTCCACAGGTTAAAGGGAATAATTAAAAAGAAAGGAACTTAAACGTTCTTATTTATCAGTATGATAAGTGAAAGCTAGTAACTAGTAAACATTTTTGTTCTAGGACACATTTTTTTTTTTCAACTCAAGTCAGGTTATATTGGATTTGTGGATCTCGATTTGGTGCATGAGATTCAATAAATCGGTGAGGTTGGATTGATAAGTAAATTTGGGTCGAGAGGGGTTTTGAATTTTGATAGAAAGAGTTTCTTTTGGGGTCGAGCGTATGGTTTTGCGAAGAACACGAACAGGTTGACGATCGAGTGAGAGATTTTGAATTGAGAATACTGTATGAGAGGTTGAGTGCCGAGTTCAGTTAATTTAAATGCCAGTGAATGATGTTTTATTTTAATTTGGAAGATTGTTACTAGATTGCTTCCAGGTCGAGCATATGGGGAGTGTGTTTGCGGGTTAGGATTAATTCATCGTTGAATAAGGTTTTGGTTTTGGGTATGTTTATATGTAGGTTTGGTCAAATTTGTTAGGGAAAATAGAGCTCCGTCTTAGCTGGAATTTATCTCGTTTGCCTTTGAAAGAGTCTGGTTAGGTTACTTTCAATTGTAAATTTCGACTTCGGGGAGTGACCAACTGTTTAGAATAATTAGAGTAATTGTTTCTCGGTTATATTATTGAATTGCATTTAAAAAGTTTAGGTTTCTTATATTGTAGTATTAGGGAGTTAGGTTAAAACTTGAGGTCGAGCACATGGTGTGGGGTGCTGAGTCGGAATAATTTTGAGATCGGGTATATTGAGTTAGTGTTAGAAGTCTACTTCAGTTTTTAGGTCAGGCACATAGAGTGAGACTGCTGTGTCCAATTAATTGGACTTTGAGTGCATTGAGTGTGAGTATTAAGTTGGGTTGAAATTTGAGATCGGTACATGGAGTGGGAGTTTGAAGTTTGAGGTCGAGCCATTGGTCTGAGAGTTCTGAATCAGTTGAAATTAGAGGTCGATTTCACAGTCTGTGAGTTAGGTCTTTCTTGTTTTTTGGAGGTCGAGCACATTGAGTGATGGTGCTGAGTCTGGTTAAATTTTGAGGTCGAGTCCATGGTGAGTGAGTGTTGAGTCGGATTGCTATTTGAGGTTGTACCTATGGCGTGGTGAGTCAGTTGTATTTGGAGGTCGAGCATATGGAATGACGATTTGGAGTATTTTGATTAATCTAGGTGCTTTGGTAATTGTGTTGAGTGTAAGTGAGAGAATAACTTTGATTTGCTTGATCTAACATTATATTTCAGCGTGTGATGTAGTTCAATTGGAGACTAATTAATTGAATAATTCAATTAAAATTTTGATTTATTGATCTCTATTGTCTAATACTGTGCAATAACAAGGAACTGATATCTCAATTCTGTCTTATAATATTTAAGTAACTGTTTCTGATCTGAAGTGAATTAAAATAAAAGTCGAGTTAAATAAGTTGAGCGTCATTTAAAAACATTTTGAATAAGATAAGATTTTTGAATTTAATACTGGATAAAAGTAAATGATGGCCACTGAACTTATTAATAAAAATTGCAATAAAATCTTTGATTTGATTAACCAGATTTTTTTTTGGAACAATCGATCCCCCATTTCTTATGGAAGTAAGATTACTGGATTGGAGTCGAAGTGGTTATTTAAATTTGATTTTGAATTTTATTAGTCATTGGGAATTTCAAACAAAATCTGAATGTTGTCATCGTTTCTCAGTTTGACTATGGAAATTTTTTTAAATAATGGTGATAGTACTTGATCTGATACGAATAATTGATTGCTTTTTGGAATGTTTTCACAAATTTACTTGAGAATTGAATCAGCGAGTACACTGTAGATGAAAATTTAAGGTTTCATATATTAATCTGATTTATTTGGCTTGGTAATGTTTAAGAAATTTGTGTTTTTATTGTTAACTTGTTGTTGAATATCAGTTTGATGGTTTATGTATTTGCCTACGCAGATACTTATTTACTAAAATTGTTATTAATGGAGACATGTTTCGTATAATTATTTTTAGGAACTTTATACGGTAAAACCGTTGTTTCTATGTTCCATATTGCCAGTGCATACATCTTGTTTGCCACAGTTGAAGTTTCTTTTCGATTTCGAAATAATAATAAATCAAATCTCTTGCAACGGTTACATAGGTCATCATGTGAAGATGCGATTAAGTCTCAAAAGGTGCCATAACTATATTTTATAAGACTGTAAAATTTACATAGAAAAATAGTAGCTATTTTACTTAAAAACAAATATACACAATTATCGTACAATCCAAATTAAACAATTGAATATTTAGGCATGTCCGTTACTGGGAATGGTGATTTCGACTCGGAAATAGCACACAGAATGGAAGAGGGATGGCGAAATTAGATAAAAATTATGTGGTATTCTTTGCGACCGCAGAATCACGGTGAAGAACAAGGGGGTGATTTACAAAACAGTGGTTAGACCAGCAGTGAGGTACAAAGTAGAATTATGAGCAATATAGAAAGCATAAGAAAAGAGATTAGCTGTCACCGAAACGAGAATGCTACGCTGGGTGTGTGGAATAACAAGGAGAGACAGATTGAGAAATGTGAGAGCTATAGGAAAAACCAAGGCAGTAGAGATATCTAAGAAGATACAAGAAAGAAGACTGCAGAAGTTTGCACAGTGTACATGTAATGAGGAGAAAAAACAACTGTGTAGTCAGAAGAGTGATGAAAATGGAAGTGGAGGACAAGAGAGGTAGAGGGAGGGAAAGAAAGAAGTGGATTGATAGGATTAAGAATGATCTCGGGGAGAAAGGTCTGTCAAGGGAAGTAGTTCAAAACAGGGTCCTGTGGAGAAGACTCATTAGAAACTTCGACCACACGTAGGTAGGAAAAAAGAAGATAAAGAAGACAAGGCAAAATATATTTTTTTCCCCCCAGAAATACAAAATTTCACTACAACTCTTCCTAGTGTACCATCTCTAGTGCAGCCCTTCTCGTGTACCAGATTGTAGGATAAACTACCAAATTACCTCAAGAGTATTAAAAATATTACTAAATTGGAATCGTTGGTAAATAAAGGTTTTCATGCTGTTAACGATTATTTGATTGATGACTCCTCTATATATTCAAAACGTTTTCTAAAAATAGCTTTGTTCAGTCCGTCCGGCCGTTCTGCTGTACCGATTTTGATCTTTTTTTTTTTTGTATTTCTGAATTATCATGTAGTTGAGCCATCAAGAAACCGCATTCCTCTCCGTCAAGTGTGAACTGAAGGAGACGTGTTTGAGTGTTCTCCCCTATGCATTTCTTATGGGAAATATTTATCACAAAGTTTATTAGTCCGGACGGCCGTTCTACTGGACCGATCTTGATCATTCTTTTTTTTTAATATCCAGCTTGACACGTAGATAAGCCATCAAGAAGTCACATTCCTCTCCGTTAAGTCCGAACAGAAGGAGAAGTACTTGAGTTTTCTCCCCTACATACAGGAGGGTTGTATACGATAACGGGGGCGTAGCCCTCCAAAACTTACCAAGTGAAGGGCGTAGCCCGAATACTCTTGAATGGCCCAATGACTGTTGCTAACATATTATATTCACAACGCACCAATTGGCAGGTACTTTTGCTCGTTATGTAATAATTTATAGTGATGTTGATTTGCACTTTTAAAAAAAAATCTTGTTAAAACCATACTTTTCTTTAAAAGGAAGCAAAATAATGGTAGTAAAAGGTTAAAATATAATTTTGTTTATGCATTACTAAAAAGAAGAGCATGGGGCAAGCTCTCATATATTATTACATTTGCGTCCACATGATTTAGTTTGCATAGCATACACGCTTACCTATAAACGTGAAGAATACTGTCGTTACGTAAGAGACTTGAGGCTACTTAAAATAAACACATAGTTAACGAGACTTCAACTCGTAGAAGCAAGACAAATAACACTGAACAGATAATTTTCCTCAATCGGAAATAAACATTTTTCAGTGCCAGTCTTAAATAATGAATGAAGTAAATTATATTCCAAAATGCATAATCTGTCGTAAGCAACGTTATCAACACTATGCAGCTCGTTACCCAAATACATGATCCACCTGATGGTATTCGGTTGAATTAATGAAGGCTCTAAAATTCCTACTTCCAAAGTTAATATCTCTTGTCGGTTTTCTAACAAGTGTTTTCAATGATCTCAGTACAATGGTAAATTAATACTTAGGTTTATCGCTTGCATCTTTGACTTGTACTGCTGTTGACACCAAACTTCACCTGATGTCTACCATGCGTCGCCTTTCGACGAGTGTAGAAATATTGATGAATGTGACTGATAAGGTGCGACCAGAGTCTTGATCACGTGTACCATCAACGCATTATCCTGAATTAACGTATCTCAAACTCTTTCACCCTGCCACCCCCTTTACCATGTCTTCTAGTCGTCGGAGACCCACAAAAGTAACTCTGTTTATAACAAGCGGTTTCGTTTTACATTCTTTTAAATAACCTCCTGAAGCTGAAGACTTCAACACACACAATAATTATATAATACACGTAATTCCTTAAGGGAACAAACTTGGACCCATTTACATTCAATAAATGATGTCAATCACGCTCTTAAGCATTTTTACAGTGTTTTAAATAAAAATGTCGGCGGTAATGTATCCAAGAGGAAAGTATTAAAAAGTTTCGTCGCCCTTGTTGGTTTACGTCGGAAATTGTTAATATTTTAAGAGAAAAAGAATACTATAAGATTCATAATTTACATAAATTTGGAGAGTTGTGTAAAAGATTCAAAACTCTTATTAACAGGGCATATAGATTGTATATAGCGAAATCAGAAGCAGAGTGAAAGAACACTTCCAAATGCTATTGGAACTACTTTAATAATAAAAACGTCATAAGTTGGTAATTAGTCATATGACCTATAATTATCAAATCCTTATTTCTGATTCTGCTATTGCTAATGAGTTTGTTCAATATTTTTACACGCGTTTATTCTTCAACCTCTTCAAATTGTAATGGGTTTGAGTCTTCCAATCTATATGTATTACATTGTTGGATGGTGAATTCCATATCCGAACAAGAATACTTTAATTCTATTAAACTTTTAGATCGTCATAGTCATTGGGTTCTGATTTAATACCCAATTATATTGTAAAGGGAGGTAATGAGGTGCTAAAGAAACCTTTATGTTATATTTACAACTTCATATTGAAAACATCTTTTTATCCAGATGAATGGAAAATCAGCAAAGTTCGTCCTATTCTTAGAGGGAAATCCAATAAATATAGAAAAGTATAGACTGATTTCATTAGTTTCTTCTATAGCCAAAATATTTAAAACCTTGTATATAAATATATCAACATGGTTTTTAACCCAGGAGGTCAACAGTTACGAATCTTCTCACTTATGTTCAATATATATTAAACACTCTCAATAATACATTTACTGTTGATACAATATACACTGATTTTTTTTAAAGCTTTTGATAAATTGGACCATGCTATTTTGATTAAGAAATTGTCTAGTTTCGGATTTTCTAAACAGTTGTTGCAGTTGATCTCTTCATATTTAAAGAGAGAAAACAATATGTTGTTTACAATAATCAGGATCGTATTTTTTGTATTATGTATTAATGATTTACCGACGGTTCTCAAATCTTCAAACTGTTTACTGTACACGGATGGCAAATAACAGTAGATGAGGATGTTTGAAAGTTACAGGCCGATTTAAACAGTTGCTATGAGTGGAGTATTCAAAATAAAGTGAATTTCAATATAAATAAATGTATTTCAATAACCTTTTCTAGTAAAAATAACCCAATTGATTTTGAATATAAGATTAACAACTTAAGTATCATAAGAAACCAAGAGGTAAACGATTCCGGAATTCTTATTACTAATATGTTATCTTG
The DNA here is from genome assembly GCA_022664845.1 of Lepisma saccharinum. Classification (NCBI taxonomy): domain Eukaryota; kingdom Metazoa; phylum Arthropoda; class Insecta; order Zygentoma; family Lepismatidae; genus Lepisma; species Lepisma saccharinum. The sequence goes on from JAGDQP010000757.1 coordinate 117,904, forward strand.
TAATGTACAGCCTATTCCAAAAAGGTTGACCGCATTGATTAGGCTGTTTTGAACTGAATATTCTCTAAGTCCAACTTCGGGTATCTTCGGAAACTGTAAACCAAAAATGTCAGGTTCGAATCCTGGAAGAAAGGTCGCTACTGGTAGAAAAAATATGTGCAGATATTTTTTTCTTCTGTTAAGTGCAGAAAGACATGTTGAAATGTTATTAAGTGCAGAAAAAAGTAGCATTCATTAAAATACGTAATGATACAGTATTTCGAAACCATCCATCCTTCTGAGCACATGATCGACATGTCACCTACGTTTTCATACGTGAAAGGACACTTGCAATGAAAGTGAAGACAGCAAATTTAGTTCTCGCACTCATAGTACAATAAGCAACAGAAATGAGAGAAAAACGTCAACATTTGCAACGTATATCAATGTCATTCTCTTGAACACCGAAAATTCAGTCATGTTTCTTCAGAAGGAGTTGTATCAGAAAGAAGTAGATAGATATGTTCATGTTAGCTCAGTGGTAGAGCGCGTGGCTTCTAATCGTGAGGTCCTGGGTTAGAGTCCCCATCTGGAAAATTCATTTTTATGTAATTATATATTCCTCAAATCATGAATAATTAGATATAATAATTATAATATAATAATAATAAGTTGTAAATGCATATACAAGCATTTCAGGACATAAGTAATTATTATGTTTAAAATATAACATCACAGAAGTGGTGGGTGTTGACAGAACGTCTGTATTTTATAATGGAACGTTAAATACAAATTAAGTAAATGTTGTTAAATCCAAAATCGGATCATAGTGCCATAAAGCAATTCACGATCCCCAAAGTTCATACAAATTCAATATCCCTAAAGCTCATGATCCCCACTAACGATGAGTACTAAACTGTACTTCAGTAAGTAAATACTCTGGAATGCTTGTTTCATATGAAAGTCGTGAGACTTTGATCTCTCTCTCTCTCTCTGTCTCTCTCTCTGGCTTGGTTGTAAATTCTACACTTTGTCATCTGATGAAGAGAAGTTATTATTGTTTACTTAACTATAAGAAGAAACTGCTTAACTTGACCAGGTCTCGAACCCATGTCCGTGAGCATTGGTTTAGAAAGAAAAGGTTTTAACCATTCTTTAAAATTGTGTTGTTTACCCTAAGCGGGTTTTTGTTATTACTTGTTCAACTTGTTTTTACTTGTATTATACTTGTGTGTACTTGCTCTTGCATCACTAACTACTGACAGTACAGTTGAAATCACATCCATGTCCGAGGTGGGATTCGAATCCACCATTCCTCGGGTCGCCAGACTACCGCACCAGCGAGCATGACCACCTGGATCGGCAACCATGAGCTACTTTTATAACTACAAAAATGTTGCGGAGATTTGTCTTATTAAAACACCACCAGATTGAGTCACGCTAAGTGGACCATTTTATACATTAGTGATTTTGGATAAGGAAGATTAGATTGGTTTAGGTTAGTGATAGTAAAGTTGAGTCATTCCTGGATAATTTTAGAAAATGGTTACATCATCATTTTAGAAAAAAATTGTTTTTCGTATGTGGGTTCCTACATACTTGAAGTTATCAGAACGACTTTTAAAGAAGTGTTGTGAAACGTTTCCTCGATACCAAATTTCAGACTTTTTCATGAGAATCCATCTGAGATATTTAAGCCCGAAATCCGGCATTTTTAGCAAAGGGCGATGTTTGAACACCCTATAAGAGAGGGAGTGTGATTTAGAGTCATAATTATTTTCTGTGCATACACTCGGTCGGTAGGCCAAAATATTGCAACATTTTGCAAAATTTTATTCAATCTCTTCACTCCAAAAAAAATTGTTAAAATCACATTTTATACAATTTGTTACCTGTTTTTCACCTAATTATTGGAGTAATGAAATTAGTTTTCAGAAAAGCTGATGATTCCATACCTTTGAAATATACTCCCAGAACTACACAATGATATTTGATTAAGCTCTCTAGCTTTTCTGGTTTTTGAGATATTCCAGTTTCCGTACATGTTTACAAGAGTGAAAAACTCCACCCACCATTTCGGAAAGGTCCTAACAGGGTTAGATAGTGAAAAGTGTCTTGGAAGGAATCGTGATAAATAAAAACAAAATACTAAAATTTTCAGCATCAATGATGGCTCTCCACCAACTGTCAGCTCAAAAGATGCTAACCTAACCACAACATGTCTTTTTGTGCTGTTTTTGTAGTTTAGCGATATCTCAGTTGGATTTGCACCTACGCTGACCTTTTTTTTTTAAAAAAAAAAATGATGATTTTTTTTAAGCTTTATTAGATGGTAACTTTTGCAGATTTGTTGGCGCAAAAGTCAAATTTTGAGAGAGGATTTGTTAATTGAATTTTAAAAAACGAAGACAACGGTTGACTCGAAAAAAAAAATATATGTTATGTATTGTTAGTGGTTCTATAGCCATGAATTGTTAAGATGTTCTAAAGTGGTAGAACATAACCAGAAAAATAAAAAAACAGCATTTTTTATTGGCTTTAAGGCATTCTACATTCGTTTCTTTAGCTCATAATAGTTCGTGGTGATCTCAAAACTTACAACGTTAATTTAACTAGTTTCCCGACGTCATACAATGATGACATTCTTCACAGCGACGTAAGTCGGTTAACAATCCATTGTTACTTTCACATATTTCTATATATTTATATATTTGAAAACCATATGTTAATATTTTGTTATTACAGAACCATTTATACTAAAATAAATAGTAGCCTGCACCGGGTTGGATTTCGCTTGTTCCAGAACACTTTATGATTTGAGCCACACAATATTAGCTTGGGAAAAAGTATGAACACCGCAATAACCCGAAGAAAATTAATAAAAACGACTTTCTCAACGGTGCAAATTAACCAGAACAACGCCATCAGTTGAGCACAGAGATTGGAAATAAGATACGTGACTAGGCTTCTTACGTAACACGTGCACTGTAAATACAAGTTTGAAAGAGCCCTTTGACAGGTCGCCTTCGTGGATGACTGGTCTAGACGTCGGCTTCTTGAGTGGAAGGTGTCTGGTTCGAATCTTGCTCGGGACAATATTTTTTTTCTTGTTTCTTTAAATATATATTTTTATATGTTCATATTTTTTATTTAATAATTGCTAGGATGTGTATAAATAACTGAGTGCTTCTGAAAGCTGGGATGTATTTGAATGCACACCTAGCGAGTTTTGCCATCAGGGTGCGGTGCGTCCGAAGGGAACTGGGCGGCGGAGACGCTGGGGGACGCAGCCCAGGTTAGCGGTGAGCATACGTACAAGTGTTGTTATCATTTCATTCCACCTGTTAATTTTCTATTTGGCACACATAAAATTCATTTTATCTTCATCTTATCCCAATCCCTGTTATGTTCATTGGCACCGCCGAGACAGTCCTTTTTAAAGACATCCTTTTCTTGAACAATTCGTACTAAAATGTAAAAATAATTTTCATTCATGATTAAAAAGAAACTGATGGGGGCGCGGAAATTTAAAAAAATATAAAGGGACTTTCTATGAGAGCGCGCTCAATGATTTTTTTTCAATCTACGTCCCAAAATGAGGTTTTGTGACATACCTTCTATAAAAACCTGCTGTGGTCGAGTAGATAGCATTAGGAAGTCAATTACTCAATTACTGAACTCCATAATGTCGAGATTTCGGAATTTTGCAATTGTAGAAAGTGAAAATACCATAATCAAAATTATGAAACAACATAAAAACTTGACAGGGTTGTAGGAAAGAAACCGTATCAATCCGCACTTTCATAAATTGAGTAATGGAAGTAAATTTGAAAATTTTCATTGCCATTTTCTTTGAAAAATTGTGTTCAATAATTTGTTACATCGGGACTCGGGGGTTTCGGAATATCCCAAGTTTAGTACAACATTATCAACTGATATGAGTAGCATTCCCATCGAACACCGGAAATTTAAGTCCTGTTTCTTCAGAATGGGTCTGTAGGTGTGTTCATTTTAGCTCAGTGGTGGAGCATGGGATTCCTACTCGTCAGGTCTTGAGTTCGAGTCCAAGAGAGATGTATTCTTTTTCTTTATTAGTAGAATTCCACAAAAATATGATGCAAGGAATGGTTGCTACGAGAAACATTTTCAGAAAAGTTTAGGTAGTCCAAAAGCGTGCTGTTTTGGAAGTTGGGGTGGGGGACACTAATACTGTCTCCAAGAACATTCTGCATTTATTAGACGTTCCATTCTTCTGGGCGTGGAATCTATTAGATGGCTGACAAATCTATCTCCTTCCTTTCCCTACAGCCATGTCTCGGAAACAAGGTACAACAGGTCATCCCGAGTTCTTGGTGGATGTGTCTCAGGCCAACTGTCCCTTAGAGCACGCTTCAACTCTGCTCACATATTTTCCATTGGATTGAGGTCTGCTCCGCACGGCGGCCAGTCAATTAAATCAATCTCAGGCTGCCCTGCGAACAATTTCTGAACCACACCTGAAGTATGTATTGCAGACTGGTCTTGGTGGAACTGAATAACACCATGAGGCTGAAGTAATATTACTGATGGTACCATGATGTTACCAATGATGTGTAAGTACTGAGCACTGTTCAGGTGCCCTTCAATTCTGTGTAGCTGTCCTGCACCGCGACTGGAAATCCAACCCCAACATGAAATAGACACACGACCACTGCGACTGCAAGCAGCTACATATCCAGGGTCACATCGGGTGCCCCTCGGACGATACACAAAACAGCGCCTCTCATTTTATATTTTGAGTATGGTTTCATCTGAGAAAGCTACGTTTTCCCAGATGCGATCCACATTCGCATGTGCAAATGCGAGAGTTTTCGTGTTCGTATGAGAGTTTTCCATTCGCGGCAGCAACACGACCGGCCACGTAATCCAACCTAACGAAGTCTTCGGTGCGCTGTCTGCGTACTACCAGGAAAGTGGGAAGCTTCCCTTAGCTGTCTAGATGTCCTTAGTGGGTGTAACCGGGCTTCGTTTACTAATCTCGTATCTTTCACCTCAGTAGACACATGAGGACGACCAGGAGATCGTAAATTGCCAGTCCGATCTGTAGTGCGATATTGCCGAATCCATCGACTGGCTGTAGCGGCCGAGATACCCATTCGTCTCCTAAGTACAGTATAGCCCTCTAACTCCAACAAGGCAATTACAGCTCAACGTCTGTCCATGATCAGCATTGCTCTGAGCTGTGAGCAGCAAAGAAACAAGTAACAGCAGGTAACTTCAATGCGATTGGTTACGTGCAGGGCACGCCGTTTGTGGTGAACGGTTTGCTTAACATTCGAGCGAGGAATCTTAAAATGGTGCAAGGAATATAATAAAAATAATAATAGTTTTCATAGATGAATTTTCATAAAAAAGAAAAACTGTTTTAAAAAACAAAGTTAATTAGTATACTACATTTACACGTATAAAATGTACATTCTGGAGTTAAACCTAGAAAAAGCATCCACAGGCTTGCTCTGTTACGAAAACAACAGACGGAAATAAATCCAACTTAATCTTCCTTATCTAAAATCACTAACATGATCCACTTAGCGAGACTCAATCTGCTGTTTTTTTAATAAGACAAATCTTGGCAACATTCCCCTAGTTGTAAAAGTAGCCCATGGTTAAAACCTTTGCTTTCTAAACCCATACTACACGAACATGAGTTCAAGCCCTCGTCAGGTGAAATATTTTCCCTACTAGTTAATAAGACAATAATAACTCCTCTTCATCAGATAACAAAAGTATAGAATTTGCCAGCAAAAAGGAGAGAGAATGAGAGAGAGAGTGAAGCATTTCAGACCCATGGAAAGAACTTCTGTTTTCTTTATTGAAGAACAGTTTAGTATCTTAGTGACTCATCGTTCGTTAGGGATCATGGGTATATTGAATTTGTATGAACTTTGGGTATCGTAAATTTGCTGTATGGTACTTTGATCCGACTTTAGATATAACAACATTTACTTAATTTGTATTTAACGTTCAATTATAAAATACCGACGTTCTGTCAACACCCATCACTTCAGTGATGTTATATTTTAAACGTAATAATTACTTATGTCCTGAAATGCTTGTATAGATACATTTAAAACTTATTATTATTATATCTAATTATTCATGCTTTGAGGAATATATAATTACATAAAAATGAATTTTCCAGAAGGGGACTCTAACCCAGGACCTCACGATTAGAAGCCACGCGCTCTACCACTGAGCTAACATGAACATACCTATCTACTTCTTTCTGATACAACTCCTTCTGAAGAGACATGACTGAATTGTTTGTGTTCAAGAGAATGACATCGATGTATGTTGCAAATGCTGTTGTTTTTCTCTCCTTTCTCTTGTTTATTGTACTGTGTATGCGAGAACTAAATTTATTGTCTTCACTTTCATTGCAAATGTCCTTTTATGTATGGAAACGTAGGTGGCAAAACGATCAGGTGCTTAGAGGTATGGATGGTTTCGAAATACTGTATCATTACGTATTTTAATGAATGTTACTTTTTCTACACTTAATAATATTTCAACATGTCTTACAACACTTAAAAGAAAAAAAAGCATCTTCACATTTTTTTTCCCAATAGCGAAGGTTCATTTTTTCTTCCAGAGCTCGAACCTGACATCTTTTGTTTACAGTTTCCGAAGATACCCAAAGTTGGACTTAGAGAATTTTCAGCTGAAAATTGCGGTTATCCTTTTGGGAATAGAGTGTACGTGTAGAAAAACTGTGTAATGAGGTTTAGAAACTTTTAGGATTTGTAATAAAGAACACACGATAATTTCGCAATCTTAACGCTTTAATAATTGTATTTAATACTTTTGTTAGAAGCAAACTAGAATATGCTTCGATAATATGAACTCCTCACTACAGGCAATTTATTCATTAAATTGAACGTATTGAAAACAAAATTTTTGAGATACCTATATTACAAGATTTTTAGAATTAATTCTTATCAATAAATGGTATTATGCAATTAACTTTTAAATATTTTTTTGGTGTAAGTTCATTTGTTACCAGATACGAGTACTTGCTGTTGACTTTTCTTTATAAATTAGTATATTGTGTTATTGATAGCTCGGAGTGTCTAAAGCTATTGCATTTTAATACTAAAGCTGTCAATTTAAGGAGTAGATTTCCATTTAATTGTAATAGATCTAAAACTATTGCTCATTCCAATTCACCTGTCATAAGAATGTGTCAGTTATTCAACAAACTGTTGCAAACCAGTGTGTATGTTGATTTTGCTAAACAGTATTCCACTTATGTAAAACCGCTTAAATATAATATCTGATTGTTGTTAATTTTTTAAACTCGATATTGTATTATTTTTGGTCTTCTGATTATACTTATTTGTGTCAAGTAATGACGTTGATATAATTGTTTTCGGCTACTACCATCTATGTTTCAATTTTGTTCTTGCATCTAATATTTGATGTATTTCAATACTTATAAATACTACCTGTTGATTATTTTAATCTATTTTTCCTATTTGGTTCCCTTTTATTTTTTCTAGTTTTGTATTTTTAGCTATTTTTAATGCTTGTAATTATGTATCCCTACTGTAAATTGGATAATTTATTTCTTGTAATAGGCGACTAATAATCAAATTAATAAATAAATAAAGGATTTTCGGAATTCCTGAACATTCTAGAATGGCGGCGTTTGGGGGGTGTTAACTGGGGCAACCGCCCCAGACCTCGCGCTTAGGGAGGCCCCGCGTTCCGAGTTGATATTTTTCTTACTCAATGATATAAAAGCTGATTTGTAAAAACAAGTTTATTTATTTATTTATTTATTTATTTCATCGACACAACAGGCCTTAATGCCTATTTATAGCGTCTACAATAATTGTTACATTGTTTCATTTAATGACACATCAAATTGTTCCATCATTGTTTCATCAAATAATAGAACATCTATACCCTTTTTCTTGTCCAAAAAGTTTCTTTTTCTTTCTTTTTCTCATTTTTTTTACAATATATTCTGTATCAATCTTTTGTAAAGTTCTTCCGAAGTTCCAAATAGATCCAAATTTGTACAATTCTTACCTATTACGTTATAAGTAGCACTAGTTCTCCATGTAGGTGACACCTTTAATAAGTTTGTACGAGCTTTTCTGCAGTATAATAGGCCACTATTTCCCTCGCGCGTTCTGAGGGATGGGACCTTAATAATTATTTTTGCAATTAATTCGGTACAGTCTATTTTATTGTGCAAAAGTCTGTACAAGAAGAGTAGGTCATTTAATGTTCGTCTTTGATCAAGTTTCTGAAATTTAAAATTATCGATTAAATTGTTGTAAGATTCGTTAGGGTAGCAACCAGTCCTTTTGTATGTGACCCCAAATAAACTAGTTTGTATAGTTTCCATGCGAAATGTAATGTGAAATGGAAATGAATAAAGAAGCACTTGTAATTAGCAATGCAGTTTTTTAAATATATTTTACTTTCTTTAAATAAATTATGTCGGATTTTTTTTCATAAGAAACCGTTGTTCATTAAAAAGAATTAAGGAATACCGACTTCCGGAATTTCTGAACTTCAGAATTCGAGTGTCGAAGTTTCCCAAGTCGGAATTCTATAATATCAGAATTCCGGATGATTCCATAATCGAAAACATTCCGAATCCCGGAATTGATTTTGTACTTCCGAATATCCCTACAATAGGTTACGCAATATTAACGTTTTAAGTGGCCTGCACAGAGTCTTACCTCGCTTCCATAGAAACTTTTAGGACAAGTTATACTGGTTGAATAAGGTCGCGGGAGATGCTGTCAACTTCCATTGCTCACCTCTCTGAGATTTTGTAAAAGGAATGACGGTACATTCCTAAGGACGTCCTCAACAACTTAGCTGAGAGTATGCCGTAGAGATTGGCTGCTGTTCAATGCCTCCAGATTTTGACACAACAAGAATTTCATCCAAATATTTCACATAGATAACCAATTACTTTTTAGTAGATAGTGACATCTTTATATCACTGCGTTGAAGAACTTGTAGGCTTTATCCAAACACTTTATTGACATGATATCTAGATTATATATGAATATATTCCCAAAGTTAGGGTTACAAATTGTCTGAGACAAATAATATTTATTACTGATGTGCAAAGATGTTTTGCACGTCCCTCTATCTGTATTATAATATTGGCATACACAATACAGCCAATAAATTCAGACAAAGTGTGTATTAATGTCAAATATGTACTGTGAACAGCATATGTTCTAGTTACGTAGAACAGGTTGCAACCAAACTCGCATGAGTCACCTTCGCGAAGAATGAGGCAGTACAAAGGAGCACAGCGCTAACGGCAAACGTACTTTCACCGTTTCACAACATTAATGTGAAGAACATTGTCCCCAGCAACAAGTAACAAAGTAAATATGGTTATGCTGTGTTAAATTCTTCATAATAGTTTGGATGATGAAACAAGAGTATCGAGCGGAATGTATGGTGTTGCTAGTTTCGGAACAGGGACAAAAACGTTTGGAGGCCAATGAACATGTGTAAACCTGTAATTACACGAGAATAGTACATTTACAGCGTGTGTGAAATTATTCGTCAGGGTAGTCCTCACTATTGGTCAAGTGGACCAACATGATAGAATTTCACATGAAAGTATCAAAATGAATTATAATTTGAGCATATGATGTTCATGTGGTAAAATAGTTACAAGTAACAGTAAGCTGACAATAGAAAACAACAAAAGGAAAGAACAGTAATTGCTGGCGTTCTTATCGACACGGTCTCATGCGGATATTCTGAGGAGGATACTTACAGAGGATGAATCCTTGTACCACTTCTACGGCCCCTAAATAAATACCAGTCACGATATTAGAAGTCAGTTACGAGCCGTAAGAAACAGACATTCCGCACAGACAAATCAGAGGATATGCTACGCTGGTGGTGTTTTTTTTATAATGATCGCGCGCATCGGTCCATGTTGACCGACTATCCGTCAGAAAACAATGTCACTATCTTGCTACAACCGCCATATTCTTCAAATGTGTGATCAGCTGATTATTACATCTTCCCACGCATGAAAAATCTGCTCAAGAACCGGAGATTTGTGAATGAAGTGTTTGAGCCTGCTAGGACGGCAGTGCTTCAGATCATCAAAACTGGCGTGGAGGAATGCTTCCAATAACGGTTCTTTCGTTCATTGAAGCGTGTAACAGCAGAAAGGAGGTACTTCGAAGGCGGCGTGTAGCGGCGTCCCCAGTGATGAGGTTGATTACACTTCGTAGAACGAGAAATGTAACATGAACTATAATATTGGAATTTTTAGTTCTACTTCTGAAACTAGTTATATAGAGTATAAGTAGCATAATTTGTTAATACAAATCACAAGATAAACTTGTGGTAGCAGAGACATATTAGAGACCTGTGGGGTTTTGCCTGCATGAATTTAATGTTTTATCTAAATTTAGTATATATTTTCGTAATTATATATATTTTTAAAAAAATCATACCAAATAGACCTTAAATCTCTCGAAGCCCGTAGACCCCTTAAAATCAACTTCTGAATACGTGCAGTTTTAGTAGTGTGTGATCTTCTATTTTTTATTATAAACAATCACATTTCGTTGAACAAATTATCTGAAATAAATATCTTGAAATAAAGACATAGAAAGTCTCCTGTGTGATCTAGTCGGTAACGTGCGAGTGGTCACGGGTTCGATTCTCGGTGGGGGTTCAAGATTTAAGTGATGAGCCAACATCGTGAGGAGAATTAGGGAGCTACGTGAATAAATTAAGTAGCGGACTGTGGTCAGATACAGGGATACGAAACGGCGTTACGCTGACCCAGTATGACTCTACTTGAATTTTATACAGTCGTCTGACAGGCCAGAACCTTTAAAGGGCAGTCGCGCCGCCCAGTTTAGTATAGTTTAGTTTATAGACATGTAGAGCAAAATCTTAATAAACAGAGAAGATGCGTTATTATGCCTATAATTATTATAAATATTAACGTGAATGTGGTACCTAAGGTAAATGCTGTGATAGTGCCTAAAGTTACTCGTAGACCTTTATTCCCTCCTTTCTTTCCTACGGGTACTGTACAATGTTTATAATGAGATGTAAAACCTAAACATATTTGATACTACAAAATTCTACGCAAAAATAAAGTTTGAAATTCTACTTGTATTGCTATTATGATATTTTTCACTTGTTACATATTACTTGCTAATTTTAACTATTTCTAATATTACCAGTCATATGAGATTTTAAATTGTCAATAATTACCTGGTCTTGAAAAATGTAATCCTGTTTTAGAAATAACACGCGAGCCAAACATATTCTACGTTCAATATATTCGGTTGAAACACGGGTTGTCAACTGAAGTAACTAAGGAACGTGGACCATATGACACTCACGAGTACAAACATTAACAAACTCAACGTGTCGACGAAGTGTAACTCTTTATAAATGTCACATTTCAAAGAATGACTAAGACGAAACTCATTAAGGCAATTGATTCCACTCGACTGTTGAATGCGTGAGAAACGCGACAACACTCGCAGTACAAGATCGATAGCATTTATTCTCACACAAGAATAAAACGATTGATCAGATAATACACAAAGTACGATAAATGTACCAATTACCGTAGTTCATTATTTACTTACGACTCATAACGTGAGCTTTATTTAGAAATAAGAGTAAGAAATGCAGACAGAGAGGCACAGAAGGGAATGGAAAAAGGAAAAAACTCATACTCTGGTTCGACATATGACGCAATTTATCTTTTTTCACTTAAACCCTAACAGAATCCTTCCTTGTATTTTTTTGTACATAAAAGTACATGAAAAGTAATTAAAAGGTTACAAAGTACATAAAATAACTAATTAAAATTTAAAATGCTCCTACGCAAGCAAATCACAAAGAGGCAGGGGACTATACAATACATGCAAAACCTAGCACAGCTAATTGAAAATTTGAAGTTCATAAGGCTTTAAGTATGTCATTTTTATGAAAATTGCGTTTTTACAGAAATAACAATCTACGTTGTTAGATCTATAAGAATCAAAGTCCCAACATATTGCTTACTCTTTCTATTTGGTGTTTATAAATGGTAAGACATGTTGTTTTATATGGAAATTAAATTTTAAAAACAGTTTTTTAAAGTAGCAAAATGGTGCTTAGCGCCTTATTTATTTCAAGTCTTAAACTGTATTTTGTTTCTGAAAATCATGAGTTTGATTCGGGTGGCGTATCTAACGATAAAAGAGGATTTGATCGATACATTTCTCAGAGGAATTTCTTATATCAAAATAAATAAAAAATCTTCATTCCAATCGACTCGATTTCGAGGTACTGAGATCTTCCAAGTTGGAATCGAAAATTGATTCATTACAGTAGCAAATAAAATGAATATTTCTCTACAGATCACATGTAATGTTTTAAATTAAAAAATTAGCGTTTTGGAAGTTCATGCGATAAATAAAAATTTAAAACATCGTATTGTTAGTGTTACCAACATTATGAATAATTTATTTTTTGAAAACTTACTAAGATGGCTTTAGTATTAGGCCTTTACTATCTTCCAAAGATAGCAAACATTATATACTCGACTTAAGATTTGGTGTTGCAAACCGCATAAATTAAACGTGATTAAAATTTTTATTGAATAAACTTTTCTACAAGATCGGCAACCATCACAACCCAACAACATTATATTTTAAATTTTAATGTTTGTCGTAATATCCAAATTAACTGAAGAAATTACGTTCGAATTTATTGCGTAGTTTACACTTGTCACGAAATGTTTATTTTATTTAAATTAATTATTGTATATAAGTTGGAAACTCTGTATCTCGAAAATAAGGCAAATGGAATAAGGACATTTTAAAATTACCTTCATATCAGAAATTCTATTGTCAAACTTGTCCGTCGATCTATCTTTATGTACTAGAAACGACACCAAGGTTAAAATTATAATATTTAGAATAAAGCATAATTTTTAATAATCCGTTCAGATGAGCACCGTATATTGTATAGTTTTATTGTCTATTTCGAATGAGCCCAGAAGCTTCTGATCTGAGGGCGCACTTCTAGACAGTGTCTTTTGTTAGTCAGAGTTAGACTCTTGCTGTTGTCGCAAGCCAAGTCGTCTGACTACGATGTTTCAATTCTCGTATATTTTCCAATTTAGTTGATTTTAATTTATTCATCTACGACATGTTGGAAAAAGATATATACACAATTGGATAATAACTGCTATATTTATTAGCTAGAGCCAAGATTTAATAGATCGTAAAGAAAGAAGCAAAGTTAAAATTATTTTGATTTATCGCAGGAGTTCAAACTGATGGCCGTTGTGATCGAGGCACTGCTGATAACGAAAATTATTCCAATTGCAAAAAATTAAGAATATCTTTTATTGGTAATTGGAGATGTTCTTTTCCCATTTCCCATTTTCAATTCTTTTGGTTTGGTACCCGTACAAAGTCCATTGTCGTGAGTTTTGGTGAACAAAGGAGTGGAATTTGAATTTATTTTTTAAGAGGCTTAGGCATCTGTAGCTCAGGCAGAGGGGGATGGAGTTCGATTCAATTTGTCACTTCAGCAGAGATAGACAATTTTAGTGAATTATACATAAACTGTACGTTTCGTTGGAACACTAGTCTTTTTTAACCTTAAGCCTACATCAATTGCCTCTGTAGAAAAACAGAAGTTGAGTAAGTTGTGGATTATAACAACGTGTATATATTTTAGGCACCCTGTAAATATCTCATGAATGTTGCAAGTGTCCCAAACATGAACGTATATTGTCAGTTTATTAAGAATACATTTGACTTAATTCTTATTAACATCCTAAACTAGTTGGCCAGCATCTAAAGACTGCTAAAGTGGGATCTGAACTACTCTGTCCAATGCAGTCCGGTGGGATATGAATTCGTAACTACGCTCACAGTAGGCAACCTAAAGTCAACATTTGTGAAATTTCATATTTTGGGTGTTCAAAGATAAATGAGTTTGTAAGTTTTGAATTCCGAAATCCAAGATGGGGGCAACCAAAAATACTAAATTATTTTTACATTCCACTGTATTGTACCCTTTTGCTGCGAAATTCGACTTTAGTCGAACTGATTATGTTTACCTTTGGCTGCGAAATTCGACTTTAGTCCACAACGTCTATTTTTGTTTATACTTCGCTGCGATATTCGTCATCAGTCACTAATTGTGTGCAGAATATTTCGTAGCGGTAATACATTTCATTGTGCTGCCAACTGGCGGTGATTCTTTGAACTAAGGCAGCGATATACGAATTATTACTCGAGTCTTGCTTCATTTTTTTAGTGTGATATGTTACATAGCTTTTAATGGGCACTAAAAGAGACTACAGTTTGAAATGTTAATTCCGCATCGAAATGATGATTGTTTACCACAATTCAATTTAATAAATGTTCTTGCTGATAGGTGGCAACACTGAAATCTTAGGGCCTACTGGATTGGTTACCATAGAGTTCTTTCTTGACTGTAGCAGAAAATACTCTTGCCGAACGTCATGAGGAAACTATGAATGTTACAAAATAATTTTCAGAAAATTCATTTCGACATAGGCTGGCAACACTTACAAATGAGATGCATGGGGTGGATGAAACACAGAACAGACGTCTTTCGATATTATAAAATATACTGCTGCCAGATTGGGTGCGAATAATTTGAGGGGTGCATAGAATCATGAGAATGGTCAATAATAACAAAATGTATCTAAAAAATATCAAAACAAGAAGAAAATATTATAATAGGATGAAAACACTGACAATCGGGATGCGCGGAGAGGTCGGGGACAACAAATGTACCTTTCTCAGTTCTTGTAGTAATATTTATATCAAGTTATCTACACCTACGCTAAGAAAATAAGACATTCTCTAGAAAATAATGTTATACATACTGTTGTAAATAGGTTGGCAACACTGACAATCGGATGTGTCAGGAGCGTAACAAACTAGATATTTCCCATACTGTAGAGACAGGTGGTATTTGTACAATGTTTGGTTTCGATTCTAAGACTTTCATTTTTTATGAATAAATGCCAAAATTTGAGGATGGGCCTCAAAAATAATTATGCAGCGAAAGGGTTGCTATAGATAGGAAACGAAACGTTGTTACACATATATAAAGTGCTATCCTTCGTAATACTTCTCCGAGAAATTCTAATATGTTACGTATATAATGCCACACGTCAGAGCAACAAGATTCCGAAAGGTGGAAATAACAAACATGGTGAAAACACATTCTAACTGCTTTTATGTACACAAAATGGTTGGTTTCAGCATTATCTACGTTTATTTTCGATCGTTCTCTTTGCACAAACAAAGTGAGTGACACTAGTAAAATGAGATGCAAAAAAACCGCAACAATTGAGATTCGAAAAGCATTGTTATTTTTATCGTACAAAGCAATTATGAGGACATGTGTGTAGTTCCGATTCTTTATCGGCACGCCATTCAAGGCAATTAACAAATATGGTTTGCAGCAAGAATAAACTTGTATCGCTTCACTTTTGATCATAAAATTAAACATTCGTTTGTCAAACTTAAATTTGCTAGACAGAGAGCAGGGTTAATCTTGTTACTTTTCTGGTCTTCTTGTACAACCACGCACACTTTCACTCTATTTTACAACTGTGTATTCCCACTTCTCGCTTGCATGACGGTCTGCAATGCTTGAGCTATGTTTTTAATGATCACATCAATATTTTCTTAGACAATGCGCTCCCATTCTTTACTCTTTACTTACTGTAGTTCAGGCAGGGTTTCTGGAAAATGATAATGGATATTTCTTCTAAAAATGTTACAAACATGTTCAATTAGGTTGATATCAGATCTTGTGCTGGCTATTGCATAACTTGGTTCCTTAATTCATGCAGATACTGGACGATACAACGCGTCTCATGAGGACGTGCATTGCATTGCCACGAAATTATCACCAACAAATTGCGAGAGAATCAACTTGTTCTCTAAGAATGTCCTGGATGCACCGATAGGCCGTAAGAGCCTCGCCCTCCACAAAGCCAAGGTCTATTCCAGCAGATAAACTGATCCCTGACAAAACCATTATCGAACCTGCTGAGAAATGATGAAAATGTGCATGCAGAATACCTCTCATCAGTCCTCCTCCACACTCTTTCTTGTCCATCTGGAGATTGGAGATAGAATTGGGACTCATTTCAGAAAGAGCTGTTCTTTTCGTTGTTTCAATCCCAATTGCTTTCCTGAGAATGCCAATATTGAAGATCTTACCGTAAACCAATAGTAGGTCTTGTGGAGATCCCTCAGGTGTTTCTTTACTTTCTTCTCAAAGTCCAAGCGGTAGCTTCCACACCTCTTGCTTGTTCTAACCAATTTATGGTTTCAATAGTAGTAGTGTGGTGGTTATGCATTAGCTACAGGAGCCAGAAACGATCATACGTTGTAGAAATTGAGCTTCTTAGGCCTTCAAGAATACATAATCAGTAGCTGGTACTTTTGCACAATAAGCAAAATCGTACTCGGAGTAGTATGCAATTCTTAAGCCAAGTTACGAAAGCTTCGATTATACTGTACCAAAGCGACTGCTCAAGCGTCCTTCTCAGGGCTTTACAATTACTTACCACTATTTACAGCAACGTAAATCTGAAGAAGGGAATTGTTTAAGAATATCACAAAATTTCCAGATGCACTGAAACAGAAATCTTGGCGTGGGAACAGTTAGCTTGGGTTGAGGTTGTCAATTTCATTGCACAAAAGAAAAGCAGTGAGAGGAGAATAGGCGAGAGGGGAGAGTGTCTTAAACTAACCAAAAGGTTAGTTCTCACAACATGAACAACATTTAGGAATCTCGAAGAGGTCCATAGCATCGCAAAAGTAGTGTTAAAATTGACTTTACCTGTACATTTCTCCACCTTCTTCTTGTGTTACTTTTTTGCACCTTAGTGTATTTTGCTGTAGAAACTATTTGTCCTTAAGCTTTTCAGTGGTATCACATGGACATTCAGAAAGTGTGTTATGTGATATATTAATCTGTGCTGGAATGTTCCAAGAAACCCAATGACGAAGTCAATTTGGGCATAACTCTAATACTGTAGGCCAAAATGACACATGAAATTGACCTGGAGAAGGTTACTTTCATCTAGCATTACGCCTTCTTAAAATTGGGACTTCATCCTCCGATAGTGTATTTAACGCTTTAAAGTGGGCTTCATGTTGTGGCCGTGAGCATAATATTTTCCAACATAACGGTACCTCTTTTGTAGCCTTTTGGTTTTCGTTCCTTCAATTTTTTTTAAAAAATATATTTTTTCGGCATTTGACTCACACATTCTCCAACTCAATTTACGTGTCATTTTGTCGTACAGGATAAAGTTATGCCAAAATTGACTTCGACACTGGGTTTCTTTTAGCACAGATTGATATATCACATGACTCATTTACTATTTAAACAATTTGAGGCATAATCAAGATGGCCACTTTCAAGATGGCGGACATTCTCGTCATACCCTCCAGCATGCATTGCCTCCTGTCCAGTAACCATTAATATACACTTACTTTCAATATATGTAACAGTTTATGAAATATAAGGCGTTTTCCGTACTCTGTATTGAATTTACTTCGTATCTACGTTCCATATTTCTCGGGTTCCTCTGTCGTTATTTGTTCACGGTAACACCTATAATTTTGGCTGTGAAGGTTTACCTAGGCACTGTACCTACATACAAATTTTCATCAAAATCGAGCTCTGACACCTGGCGAGTGTTCCTTGTAAGATGTGAACAATTTAACCTCGTTTCTGTTAAAGCTTCCAGCAAGCAACATTTCACCAACCATAGAAAAAATACAACGAAGATAGGAGAAAAAAAAAGTGAAAATATAGCAAAAAAATAAATAAATAGATTTCCGACTGTACGTCAAATGTTCGTTTTCGCGATTCGCGTTTTCTTCTCAAGTAGCACGTAGGACTGTATAGATTGGACTGTATCAGCTATTAGCTTATTGTAACATAGAGAACGTTAAAAAAAGAGGTACCTTAAGGACTAGTCTAGAAAGACAAAGATAAACAAAATGGTCAAATTCAGAGGCTAAACTTGTTCCGAAGGACCTGTCATTATAAATAAGAATATAAGGATGTTGATTAGTACGAAACTTTAAATGCAAAATCAACAGTTACTGAGCAAATCCTGTTAACATATACATTTGATTATGGTTAGATAGTTAATGCCACACTTTGAATCGACTGTTGTTACAGCCCATACACTTCATTTTAGCTTATCTTTGAATCGCCATTGGTAAGGCAGACGAATTCGAGTGATGATGCCAGTCGAGGATTTTTTAAATCTCACCAAGCAAATACCCAGTTTTTTGTAGAGCCTTGGTCGCTATCTGCCACATTCCTCAGTAAAACAAGGTTGATGTAATGTTCATACTACAGTATTAGCGTATTCAGTTAAACGTTAGCATTCCTCCTTTGCAAAGATTAATTTAACCAAATTTGGTTGAATCAATCTTTTCGCGTAATTAAAACGTCAAATAAGACATTCTAAAGCTGTCCGGGTGCCCGAGCAGCCTGCGGCGGTAGGCCATCGGCTTGAAGGTTCAAGTCCCGGCACGGGCATGAGTGTGGATTTTAACAGCTAAAGGGCCGAAGTCCAAAATTACTAGGCTGGCTCATATAAAAATAAAGTTTACAAAAGTTTTACCAAAGGACATTCTACAGTTTAAGAATCGGTTTGGAATAATTCGTTCTCTCTTCCATAAATATGAATAAAATTTAAATCACTGTTGGTGAATGAAAATTTCGCATTACTTACATTATTTTGAGAAGTTATGTAAGAAGTGATAGATTTTTATTGACTGGTTCGCAAATTTCTCTCTCATATTTGTCCCCATATGAGTTTGTTGATCATTTCAGCTATGTGCGTGGCATAAAAGCAGTGTTATTCATAACGGGAAAGTGATATCTCGCCAGCTTTGTAAGTTTCTCGGGACATGTTATGGTTAAGTCAGGTGTTTAAATAAAGAAAACAATGGCATTGTTTGCACAGCACGAAAGAGGAACTAAGAATCTAATTAGATTTAGGTTGTAAATGGTATTATCTAAATGACCTTTGTGAAAATATTATATTTACCTGAGTAGTACCGAAGCTAATATCAATAGTCTTGACATTGAATTAACGAACTTTGAGTAATGCGTCACTGTTATACTTTTGTAACATTCAACGAAATTCAAACTATTTATTCGGTTCTCTATTATTCGTGTATTGTATATCTGATTACCATGGATACTACATAGAAACAACTTGAGATAAAATGTTAACAATTGAAATTTATTGAAAATGCAAAACAGTTATTCAAAGGTTATAAAATGGATTTTATCATCAGAGGCTACAACGCATTATACATGTTAAATAAGACCTCGTTTTCCTCAAGATATCACGCTTTGCACTTTCGTTGAAAGTAAATGCTTATGGTGTATTAAACAAAAATAACAAACATAATCAATTATATTATACAAGCATAATGTACTAATTTTTTAAGTATATATTTGGATTCAGAATATCGGAATAGTGTTTCGAAATAGGACCAGCATTGCGATATTCTGCCTACATTCTTCCAAAGAGAGTAAATGTATGAAATGACGACTAATGTTATAACAAAATCTACCTTTAACATCTTCAACATTTTCAAAGTTAGTTTTCAGTAATAATGAAATTGGAATGGTACAGATGTACTTACCAATAGTTGGCCTGTAGACCACTTTAATAGGTAATCGTTCTACCCGTTTATTTGCTGGGTAGGTAGATGGTAATGATGTGTCTGCTGCCAAAATTTTATTCGCTCTTTCATACAAGAATTTCTCCTAAAAATGAAATTCAATTAGAACTGAGACGAACCATTACAAAACAAAACAATTTTGTTAGAGAGTTAACATAACATGCTATTAAATAGTGCAATATTAATTATACAATTTTGACAGTGGTAATGGAATTGGTGACCAATTATAATTGACGCTCAAAAACAAATGTTCGTTGGAATAATATTCAGAGCAAACATTATGAAATAATATTATTCTGGTTCCTACTAACAATTTCTAGTTTGATAATTACCAAGAAAAATTAACAAACCTACTGAGAGGTTTAACATCATGCCAAGTTGTCACATCAAAACATGTTTCTGGAAACGGTTTGCAAAATGTTTCCGTGTTTTTCAAATGTTTGCCAAATATTTGAGAAACAGTTGTAAAACATGGAAACGTGTTGTAGAATTAATATTTTGGAAACATGTTTCTCAGGAACTACAAGATGTAGAGAGATGCTTAAGGTGGCATTGGAAAACTGGATGGACTAGCTCTGAGCCGCTATACCAGTCTTCATTTGTGCAGTAGTTAAGTGTTGCCAACACATTTTTAAAATAATCAATTATTCAAATTCTTCCATTCAGTTAGACGTAGCTGCGCCAAACTTTGCATAGACATTATTCGATACAATAGAAAAGTACTGTATCTTACCCGTACGTAAGTACTGCAGTGGTCAGTATTGCTAACCTATTTCATAAATATTAATTGATTATGTAACTAAAGTGCTATCAAGGAACTGGGGCCTTTGCGGTTGCTGGAAGAATCGCAGCTCTAACTTGTTTTATTTCATACCGGTATTCCTATCAGGAGCAGCACAGAGTTTGCCTCTTGATTTATAAATACCGAGTAGCTCAGTGGTAGAGTGGAGGCGTAGCATTCGGGAGGTCGTGGTTTCGCTCCCAGTAGCACACTATCTTGACTGAGGATATCCAAGGGTTTTTGCTCAGTCACACGAGGCGAGTGCCAGCATGACACCTTGAACATAGGCCCTGGCCTACAATTTTCCAAATCCTTTCTCCTCCCTTATACCGTCCTAACCCTTAGATGCCTAAAGTCCATAAATAAAATTCAAATTCAAATTGATTTATAAGTATATCGGCTCGTACGGTATTTGATAACATGGTTCATATTTTAAAGACTCTTCATTTTATTAACTATAATTACCGTACTTGTTGGCAAATAACCTAGAGATGTTGAGATATCTTCCGAGTAGCCTGTGCTACGTATGTAGTGGTGGGTGCTCTGCTACATCAACGAAGGGAAATACGTAAGTTTACTCAAACATTTCTGTGCGAGAGATCATATTCTGCGTAGATCTGTTAGGAAATATGAAGCTTGAAGATGATGTTTTCGAAACTTCACAAGGATGAATCTCAAGAACTTTAAGCTTAAGACTCTGGCCAGCTTTTTTGTAAAAATCGTAGACATTTGTTTTCTCCCCTTGGTTTACAGTCCTAAACATCATACAAGTATTGTTTATACCTCATTGACCAGACCTATCGGTTGCATGTTCTAACGAGGTAATAATTTTACCAGGGGTGTAACTACAATACCGCGAGACCCCACGTTCTGTGGGATCCAGTTGTCCAGGGGGTCCTGCAGTCAATATATATATATAGATGAAAAATGAGTTAATGGAAAATCTAGCAAATATTACAAGCAAATAATCTTAATATTTGATTTCATTTTATTTTTAAATGAAAGGAATTGTTATGCCTGGAGAGGCACTACAGAGAGAACGTCTACTTTAGAAATATGGCCAACACTGTTTTGCAAACTAAGTATGTGGTTATTTTCATGCGGCAAATATTTGTTCAAATTGCATGTTGGAGATGTTGTTAAAAGGACTCTAAGACATGGGAAATAAAACGTTCCTTGTAGAGAAATGTGTAAAGTCTAGTTACGTCACTGATATACCCATCGTATCCAATATGAAGAGAAAAGAGGAATAGGGAGAAATGTCGAAAAAAATGGATTTTTAAAACAACGTTCATGCTGTAAGAACAGTGACAATTACCGTGCGCCGACAAAAACACGTTAACGTATATCTTAGACGTTACTATCATAATGTCTACCAAGTTATCCCGTAAGTAATATCGTATGTGCGATTACCGCTACAATGACGTAATCTCACAAGCACATAGAAGTAGACGATACGTGCCATAGCTGTAATATATGGCACTTGATTGTGCACGTGTGTGTAGAAGGAGAACGGTATATTTCACGTTTTGGAATTATGGCTTGTGTTTGATCATGGAAGTGTCGGAGGAGCACATACGGCATGTCATGCTGTATGAATTTCACCAGGGTCATCCAGACAGTGCAGCGGCACGAAACGTCAATGCCGTATATGGTCAGGGTGCTGTGGATGTGCAAAAGTGTCAGAGGTGGTTCCAGAGTTCTCGGTCGGGGGACATCAGCCTCACCGATAAGCCACGAGAAGGGAGGGGTTAACCTGTGCAGATTAACAACGATGCCCTGCGAGCAGCGGTGGAGGCAAATTCAATATAAATTGTCGAAGAACTGACCAGCGAACTCCATGCCACCCATTCAACCGTTCATCGTCATCTGCAGGACCTTGGTTACGTGTCAAAAGAAAGAAATTGGGTACATCATCGCCTCCACAGAAAGAACAGCGAGTTGGCATCTGCAGGTCCCTCCTTACCCGTCACAGACGTGAGCAATTTTTGAACAGAATGCTGACAGATGATGAAAAGTGGGTCTTCTACCATAACACTACACGCAAATGGCAGTGGGTACCTAAAGGGAAGGGTGACCGTACGAACTGTGCCAAAACAGGGTCTCCATTCCTGAAAAGTGATGTTGAGTGTTTGGTGGGATATCCGTGGGATAATCCATTTTGAGCTCTTGCTACGTGACCAGACCATCAATGTAGATGTCTACCGTCAACAACTTGAACGTCTACGGATTTCATTATTGGAGAAACGTTCTGCTCTAGTTAATCGCAAAGGTGTTCTCATCCCCGGTGATCACGCGCGCACACGCGGCAACAAGGACCTGTGCTAAGATCTAGTAATATAACTCTGAGAAACTCCCCGATCCGTCGTTTTCAGCAGATATTGCTCCAGCAGATTACTGTCTTTTCGCAACCTACGAAACTACCTTTCCAAGAAAACACTGCTAAATGAGGATGATGTGCGAAGAACAGTGGCCCATTTCTTTGCCTCTAATACGCCTTCTAGGACTGTCAAAAATATCGATATACCCAAATCGAAATCGGCATTTTTCGAATACCGAAAATTTGTTCCCGCCCATACCGAAAGCACTGAAATCCCGAATTACCGAATGTACCCATATACCGACATACCAAATATACCGAAAAGTCAATATACCGAAACATCTAAATATCGATATACCGAAATACGGATCAATATCAATATACTGAACAATGAAGAAATATTGAAATATCATATTAAAATAAAAATCCAGACAAAATGAATACTAGTAACTTATGTAGATGAAGTAGCATGGCAGAGCTGAAAACAGATCAGTTTTGTGCTCTGGAGGATAACACATTCTTTCCCAGTCACCCCTCAAACGCAAGTAAATAATCAAATACTCTTTTTGCCCTCTGCGTGACGAGCCCTAAATTGAGTCACCGGCTCAGGCCGGATTCCAAGCATAGATTCGATCCAAAATTTGACGTCCGTCTACCATTGTGGAATCCTTGACAGGCTGTATGTTTGTGGGACCCCACCATTGATTATTATGTATAATTATATGTAAAAGTGTATATTAGACTTAGAAATTATCGTTATCAACGCTATTTACTTCGATTTTAGAAAATCCAATTTTTACCCCTCTCTATTCATGCAATAGTCGATGTGAATCCCTTTTATTCTTTTACCATTGCGGGACCCATATACGAATTTTTCATACTATCATTATGAAACCTTTCTATGTTCAGTCGTACCAACCTTTGTGCTTCATGTCAGTAGTTCGAAACATGATGGTATCAGGAAGCGATAAATGAAAAATTGAGGGGTGTAAATGCATTTTATAACTTTTCCTGCATATTATTTTTCAAAATAAGTTATACCCAGCTGCCGTGGCTCAGTGTTAGAGCATTGGCTTAGCAATGGGGAGAACGCGGGTTCAAACTTGGGTCCGGACATCCTGACTGAGGTTTTCCCTGGTTTCCCTCGGTCACACGAGGCAAATGCTGGGATGGTACGAGAGAATTACATGCAACGTCCCTTTACATAAAGATATCATTAATGGTACCGGTAATCCAGTTGTGTAAAAATAAAGGAAAAATAAACAATTACCACTACTGGTAATGAAAGCAGGATCCCCGATTCCGGACGAGTGATCTACAAGTAAGTCAACGAGGTCTTTATGTGAAGGAAACTAGCGTCTACTTCTTTCCTGTTACACAATTCTGGGAAGGCTTTCCTCATTAAAAAAGATTTTTGAATTAAAAGTCTCCACTTGTAGTCGATTGTCTTTACTTTCCTCTCAGCTGAAGCAAAAGGAACACTAAAGTACACAGAACTTGGTCATGGCTGTAGTAGCTTAATTGCAGAGCACTAGGCAGGCAACTGGGAGATCTAGGTTCAGCATTTGTAGCAGAAGAAATGTAATGTTTTGTAACAGAACAAAAACGCTTCAGCTTAGTTCGTGGAAACGTACTCATCAAGACACCCCATGCAGATACATTTTTGAATTTTTCTACATCCTTTTTTTTTTTTAAAAAAAAAGCTGTATTCCATATTAGAGTAAGCATGCCTTTCATGCCCGCGAATTCTTCATTCAATTTCTTGATTTTTTGATTTGCTACACATTCTTTGCGTTAGATTAGCTGAAATTATTTAAAGTTGGTTCTGTTAAACTAAATTAAGAGGTGTAGGATATTTTACTCTGTTCTGTTCTTACCATAATCTGGATTCCTTTCCAATTTCCTTTTATGGACTGAATAGACAATTTTGTCATAACTGAGTTACGTCCAAGAGATGACATCCCTCGACGTTCAGTTTTCCGGTGCAGGGATGGGGAAGGTAGAGTCTAGTGCATTGAAGTACCACCCTGGTATTCATATTGTGAGTCTGATGAAAACTCTCCAACCCTAAGTGAGGGAAGCCTGGAGAGGGCTCGAATTCGCGTACCTCCCTCTTACCTATCATAAATCCGGCACATTCCTAGTTGCCACGGAGCTGTGTGCTGCACGCCTGTTGATGCGAAAATAATATGCCTGGACAAAGTTTTAAAACTTCAGAAAGCAATCTATAAAACGCAAAATGTCAATTTTCAACCCCGGCACTCTGATCACTTTCGAAACCGTGATAAAATCCTTACATACGTAATTACTTTCTATCGAAAATTAAGCGATCATTTGCAGTTCAGAACTTTTGTAACATCGCGTAAGAATTATCTTTGCACTTAGCATTTTTCTAATGTATGAGACTCTGTTTGACCTAAACAGCATACTATTCATTTTCGTCTCCTCCAGGAAGTCCTAGAAGTTACTCAAAGCAGTGCAACCTGGATTCCGTCAAACACTTTCAGTGGTGGTGTCATCCTAAAATTCTCGAGCACCCTTCCCCAACAACAACAACAACAAAAATAAATAAAAATAAACAAATAAATAAAAGTAATATAAAAATAAAGCTAGAAATCTGTTGAGAACCTGCAAAACTCTACTTACACCCCCGAAACTGAAATTTTTGGCAGAATCGCTGAGCGCAAAGGATGATTATTCATAAATTTTGAATTTACCCATTCAACGACTCCTTAAATAATAACTTTCACCTGGGGCGGTTTAGTTGGAGTTTATTTTACTATTTCTAACGTATAAGCAATAAGTTCTACTATTTCTAACGTAAACTGCCATAATTTTATCTAACGTTGTTAGTTATGTAAGAAGAAAGAACAGATTTTGAATAGTTCCAAATCAATTTAGTGAATTCGGATCGTTCAGATCTTCCCAACTTATGTGAGGGAGGTGTATTTTCTCAGTGGAATACATTAAAATAGAACCTGCGTTAAGCTCGAAAGTGTTTAATATCTCTTGAGAGAAGGAAATGTCCCATCTCCTCCATGATTTCGTACCCTGTGTGTGTATATAAAATACACATATATAAAATGTGTATAAAATATGCACAATTACGCCTAAAAGTATTCTAATTCTGCTTAAAATTCTGAATGTAGAGGGCGTTTGTACCCCTGGACCGATACCATAAATATGTCCGTAAGTGTAAGTTTACTCAACGCGGTACTGTTGTTCTTAATAACCTGTAAGTGATTCTGCGAGACCCCCGTTCCCAACGGGAGGGTGTGACCCCTCCAAATTCTCGAGCACACACGCAACTTTAATTTTTTACGGCTAAGAATCAATAGAACGCAGTAAAACGTTACTTACTTTACACCCTCCCAAAATGAAACTCATGCCAGAATCTTGGCTTCCTCTAGACTGAGAAAATTGTTATTGTTGGATA
>JAGDQP010000758.1:0-19490 GCA_022664845.1 Lepisma saccharinum
GTCGATGTCGCCGGTTCTCCTGGGGTTACCCATGATCTTTTACGCTTTGGATTCTCGAAATAGATCCACTTTTCGTCACCAGTCACAATTCAATGGAGAAATGATTTCCTTTTGTACCTGGCGAGCAGAATTTCGCAAGTGGTTTTTCGGTTTTCCTGCTGTCGTTCAGTCAGTGCATGTGGAACCCATTTTCCCACCTTCTGAATCTTGCCCATGGCTTTTACACGTATGGAAACTGCTTCTCGTGTCACATTTAATTGATCCTCGAGTTGTTGCGTTTGAGCGTCATGCACATCCAACAAAGCTTGTAATTCGCTGTCTGCAAACTTTCTCGGTGGTCTTCCACGTTCTTCGTTTCTCACGTCAAAATCGACACTTTTAAATTTTTTAAACCACTCATAGCACTGTGACTTACCAAGAGCATGATCACCGTAAGCTTCGACTAGCATGCGATGCGATTCTGCAGCAGTTTTCTTCAAATTGTAATAAAAATCAATGCTGTTCCCAAATCGTAGTTTGTAGGTACAAATTGCGCCATGTTCAACGCTATTAAACACGACACTATGACATGAAACTTGTCTGGTTGTGAGTTGCAAATCGTTATCAGCAGTCAAAACAAGCAAGTGGCGCCAAGGACGCAGTGTTACGGTAACCAGAGTGACAAGTAACGCCGTCTATGCACAAATTCCGGTTTCATGTTTAGACACCTGGTAAATAAACATTGAACTATTTAGGACAAACACGCTGTATAGGATACTCTTTGGTATTTGTAAAGCCCCCCCACCCAAGCAAATGTGAGGCCCGCACAACAATCCGCTGGAAAAAGATCAAGCCAGTTTATATCACAAAAACCTTCTTCTCGAAGATCCCTTCTAATATTGTCCTCCCAACGTCCATCGCGGTCTTCCGAAATGTCTCTTTCCTTCCGGTTTACCATCCATGATAGAATATAATCTTCGTTTTTCCTCCATCCGAGCAACATGGCCTGCCACCTTATTCGTCGTGATTTCATTATTCATACAACATCGGGTGAGTCGTAAAGTCCGTGCAGTTCTTCATTATGCAGTCTCCTCCATTCTCCAGTCATCTCGTCCCGTTTCTGACCGTATAGCTTTCTCAAAACCCTATTTTCAAACACGTAAGATATGTTAATTTGCTATGTCGTACTCCAACTTTCGCAACCTTAAAATATTACTGGCAGAATGACCGTCCTGTATATTTTCAATTTCAACTTCCTTGGTATTAATCGCGATGTTCGGAGTTTCTTGACAGTATAGGAACATGCGTTTCCTATACTAAACCACTTTTCATTTCTTCCGTGACCTACGTATGCTCCCAAGTATTTAAATTTGTTTACTTTTTCTATGACCTCATCCCTAATTCTTATGTTTTTATTTCCTTCATTCTCTGTGTTTCGGCTTGTTATCGTGTATTTTGTTTTATCTATGTTTGCCTGTAGACGTATCTCATCGCACACTTCTACTAAGGCATCGGTGTTCCTTTGTAGTGCATCTATATCGTTCCCTATTAAATCTACATCATCCGCGCAGACGAACAGTTGATGCAAGCCATTCAATGTTAGTCCCTTTTTGGTCCTATTTTATTTTCTGAATCGCATATTCTAACGCAAAGTTAAACAGCAGTAATGGTGACATCACCTTGCTTCAATCTGTTGCGAATCTAAAAACTTTCTGACATTGTATTACCTATCCGTACGCTGCTTATGGGGTCGATCACTAGTTGAACAAAAATTTTCGGAATTCGAAATTGTATCAGGATGTTGTATAGTTTTTCCCTTTTGAGTAGTAGATGTGCAAATGTGATTCTGTTGTCAGATTTCTGTGTCGGGTTTGGTAGTTGTACTCTGCTATGCTATGCGCAATGCACTACGCTTTAAAATGTGTAACCTATGGAAGATGTGGTGGGAGGCGGTAATCCATGTTTCGAGTCCATTGTTAAAACTGGTCTGAGAAATACTTTATGTGTTGAGAATGCTGTTAGGTTTTGGTCCCCATGATCAGTCACTGAGTCGTTTTAGGAGATTTAGTCTATTGTTAGCTTTGGTTATGATTTTATAGAGATAAGGACACCTCGTGAGATAATAGTCTAGAATGAGGCCGAGGTAGGTGACAGTTTCGGATGATTTTATGGGTTCATGAAGGTCGGTGAGGGAAAGGCGGTTGGGATTTCAGTAGACTTTTGAGCGACGTTTAGGTGGGATGAAAACGATTGCTTGTGTCGTGTCATCTGCGTATCGAATGACGTGTATATTGGAGGGTAATTAGGGTAGGTCAGCAAGAAAGAGGAGATAAAGAAACAGGGAGAGGGCGGAGCCTTGAGGGACTCCACAGTGAAGGAATATGGGATGAGAGGTACTATTGTTGATAGATATGTATGCTAGGCGATTTGTGATTAAGTTGTAAATGTAATGAATAATATCTATGGGTAGTCTGAATGATTGGAGTTTGTAAATGAGAGCGAAGTGCAAGACTTAGTCAAATGCTTTTTATAAATCAAATAGGACAAGACAGAAGGGCGAGAACTATTGAAATGATAGGTTATCATGTTAGTTAAGTGGAGGAGTTGATCATTTATACTATATGGAGGGTGAAATCCTGTTTGGTGCGGAGGGAGAAAATTGTAGTTGTCTAGGTGGGTACGAAGTCGTTGCACTAGCATTTTGTATTTTGTTTTACTGACGGTTGATGTTAATTGGATCGGTCGGTAGGAGGATACGGAGCTAGAAGGTTTTTTAGGTTTGATGAACATTAGGGTTTTTGACGTTTTCCAGGACAATGGGAAGATATAAGTGCTTAGGATAAAGGTTTGCAATTAGCTGTATGTGCTTGTTTTAAGTGGTGATATGTGATTTTATCTATGCCGTGCACAGTTTGACGTTTATGGGTTAGGATACGTGTTATCTCTTCGGTGATTATGAGTGCAGTAAGTGGGTGGTTAGGAAGATGATGTTTTGTATTGGTTCGAGATGTGTTGAAGCGAATCTCAGTCTGTTTGCTGGATGGCGTCTCCGAGGATTAAATGGAGTGAGGGTGTAAAAGTTTCCTGTAATTAGGATGCGAATGCGTCTGTTTTGACTGATCGCAATGAAGTGCTTGCTTGTCTTGTAATAGTGGGTATATTGTTTTACTGTATTTACCAATGAGTGCATTGAACCGTTTCCAGTATTTTGTGGGATGACCTGTATCGGCTAGTGAGTTGTATGTTTTCACCCATTGTCTTAATTTGTAGACTTTGACGTGGTTTTGTTCTGTGCGTTGCCGTTGGCGATGAAGACGAATTGATTGAGGGTTACCGGTCCTTTGAAGATTCCGATAGAATTGTCTGAAGCGTCCGTACATGGTAAGATATTGATCTTCAGTATGGTTAAATTGTAGTTTTGGGAAAGAATTTATCTGAGTCAGTATGAATAACGTCGGTTATATGGTTTATTGATGTATATAGTTAATCCTCGGAAGTGGGTGCTGTGAGAGGTGTGATTTGGTTATATATATATATATTCACGATAATTTTCCCAGTCGGCTCGGTCAAAGCGAGGTACTTGTTTCAATGGTAGATGTTATTGTGGAAATGGATTCTTTTGACATTTAAGGTTGTTTTACGGGTGTATGGTCACTTCCTATGAGATCAAGAACTGGTATGGTGCTACCGTTGGCAATATTTGTTGGGGTTATGACAATGTTGGATGTCGTATTAGAGATAGGTCGGGTTGGTTTAGGTAATTGATAAAGTACCCTTTAGTTTGATATTTTATGACATTACTGAAGTGTGTTTTGTCTCTATCGGATCTACCATGCATGTATGTTGATATTGGCCATTATAATGTAATATGTAAAGGTTTTGATGCAAAGAAATCATGTGGTACAAGGTAACCTGGTCTGACGTAGATGCTTGCTAGAGCGAGGTAATTGTTTTTATAATATACAATGCCTATAAGGTGCTCTTGCAGATTTACAATTGGAGGTGTATATTGTCTATGTGGCACAGTAGGTTTAAATCTGATTGCAACACTCCCATTGGCGCGGAGGACTGGTATATTACTGTCATGTCTAAGTAACGTGAATATGGAGATTTTGAAAGGTTGATTATTTTTCAAGTGCCAGGTGTATGCATAAGTTTTGCCGGTTTTTGTGGTAAAGAAAACACGTAATTTTCAAGGAAAATTAATTTTGTTTTATTCAAAATATTGGCCATCGGCTTCTACAGATTTCGCCCAACTTTCAGGTAATTGATGCATACCATGCCAGAAAAACTGCTTGTCTTTTGCGGCAAACCATTCGTCAAGCCATTTTCCAACGTCTTCGAAATTGCTGAAGTGCTGCTCTGCGAGCGCGTGCCCCATTGATGCGAAGAGGTGATAGTCAGATGGCGCCAGGTCTGGGAAGTACGGCGGGTGCGGAAGGATGTTCCATCCAAGCGATTTTAAGGTGTCTGTCACTGGTTTTGCTGTGTGAGACGGAGCATTGTCGTGTAACACAATCACTTTGCCATGTCTTCGGGCCCATTCCGGTCGTCTTTCGATCAATGCGTGATTTAAATTAATCATTTGTTGGCGATAGCGTTGTGCATTAACGGTTTCGCCGGGCTTCAAGAGTTCATAATACACAATACTGCTCTGGTCCCACCAGACACAAAGCATGGTCTTCTTGCCGAAGCGATTTGGCCTTGGTGTGTGTGGCCTTCGCCAGGTGAAAGCCACGATTTTTTCCACTTCGGGTTTTCAAAACAAATCCATTTTTCATCACCCGTCACAATTCGATACAAAAAGGAGTTTCTTTCGTGGCGTTGAAGCAGCATTTCACAAGTGACTTTGCGATTTTCCATTTGACGTTCATTCAAATCGTGTGGGACCCATTTACCCAGTTTATTGATCTTCCCCATTGCTCGTAAACGTCTGCTGATTGTTTCTTGTGACACATTTAATGCTTTTGCCAATTGCTGTTGAATTTGAGTTGGGTCATCCTCCAATAACACCTGCTGCAATTGCTCGTTTTCGCACTTTTGTGGTCTACCAGAGCGCGCACTGTCTTTCACATTGAAATCACCACTTTTAAATTGCCGAAACCATGTCTCACATGTTCTAATCGATGGAGCGTGTTCACCATATGTTTCTACCAGCACACGATGACTTTCAACAGTCTTTTTCTTTTGATTAAATAAGAAAAGCAATGCGTGCCGCAAATGTCCTTTTTCAGGCACAAACTTCGATATGATCACTGAACGATAAAACAAAGACGCTAGTGTTTGTAGTTTAATGTCAGACGAACAAAATGACGTATGTGTCAAATGAATACGCTGCGTACTTTTCGCTGGCGCCATCTCTTAGGTAAACCGGAAACTACTTATACTTACACCTGGTATGTCTCTTTCAGTAAAAAGCCGTTGATGTGTTAGTCTAGAAGAAGTTGTTCAAATAGGAATTTGTGTTGGGAGTGATCTGATATTGAGAAATAGTAATATTAAAGTTATGATCTTCAGTGTAGTCAGAGTAGATATGTTGTTCGCAGTTCTATGAGCTCTTACAATGAAATGAGCATAAGGAACTGAATACGTGGCATTGAAATTTACTTCCAGGATAGATTTGGAAGCGTATTTGAATTTGTTGCAGTATGAATTGTCGTTGAAACTGATGAGTGTTTTGTAGTGTCACGGTTGTGAAGGCTAGTACTTGTTCTATGATGTTTTGTTGGTAAACAGAGATAATAGGAGTAGCGTCAGGCTGTTGGGTTTCATTAGTACGGAATAGAACAATAAGTTCAGGTTTCGTTGGTTCTGGTGATGGTCTTGCTTTACAGCGATAACTGAAGGTAGGATGAGATTCTCCGCATGTAGTGCATTTCGGTGGATTCTTTTATTTTGGTGCAAGATTTCTTAATGTGAAGTCCCGAACAGTATCCGTATTTGAGGTCATTTTTGCACTGCGATATTACATGTGTGTGTTGCATTGTTGACATTTCTCGCATCTGATTGGAAGTGAAGGTGGTGAATGAGACGGTTCAACTCTTTATCTTCTCTTGTACATGTAGGCTTTTTTATTGAGTAAATCATTTATTGTGTCTTGACTCGTTGTGATGATGCGTACCATGTATGTCGGTTCTGTTCTTGTATTGATGCGGAGGCATTTGGTGATAATATGATCTTCTTTAAGTTCTTCGGTATCGGTGTCTGAGACTGATGGTTCAACTCCGCGTGAATTGGAATTATCGCGGTGGTTTGTCGTCCATACACGTCATGTCAGCTTTCGGTCCAAATATCTAGAAGCTATTTTTCTTTCATATTCTTTGTAGCTAGCGAAGGGTCCAGTGAATGAATGATGGCCCCGTTTCATGATGGGCTGTATGGGCTTCCGTGGTACCCAAAGTACTTGTATAATATACTGAGAGGTGGTGAACTGCTGTAGTTGTATTTTGAAACTTGGTGTCGAAGTTGGCGGGCAACACCCTAGCCGAGCTGGTCTACCGGTTCCCGTAAGATCACCGAAGTCAAGCAGCTCTGGGTCTGGTCAGTGCTTGGACGGGTGACCGTTGAAGTACTCCAGGTTGTGTTGCCTGTGCGGCGTCCACCCAGCGTTGTGAGGCCAATCGGGGAGCTACCTGAATAAAGAGGTAGCGGACTCCGGTCACGAAGAACGCATTAACGGCGAGGAGGAGCCGAAATGCTGACCACATGTCACCTCTACGGCCTGATTGCCACAGCCGGCTGGTAGGTCTGGGCCCTTAATGGGCTGTCGTGCTACGGGGTTTGGTTTATTTTTGGTGTCGAAGTTGGTTAGCAAAATAGCCCCTGTTTACTTTGAAGAATTTGTTAAATGTAGAAATTGTTCTAAGTGAATGATATCCATGTGATCAGGGCCAGGGTATGTGTCGTTGATAGTACGAGAATTTTTACTGAGGTAGTGACAATGGCGAAGTTCTTGCGGTGTTGTTGATTTTTTTAAATCTAGATCGTAATCGTGTTGATGTAGCAATTTGTTCCTGTCTTCGTCTGTGTTTAGGTATGGCTCCTATGCCGTTGGTTGAGGTACGTACTGTGGAAGTTGATGTGTTCCTAGTTGATTGTCTGACATGATGCGTTGCAGGATAAGCAAGATGGCCCTCACTGTAGAGATAGGGACTTAGGAAGGGTGTACTCTGTCGGGAGTGAAAAAGGACTAATTGTTGATGATATTGACAAGATTATCAGTCTCCGTGCAATGACTGCTGCTTAGACTAACTCCACCCTCCGACACTCACTAATCGTAACCTCTAAAATGATGTCAATTCCTGGGATCCAGGAAACTTCAGCTAAAAATAGGATTTATCCATTATTTTAGAAAGGACCTCTGAGATACCAGACGTTGCAAAGAAATTCTTTCTAAACTAGGCACCAAGCTAAAAACTGTAAAGAAAAAAATACGTCCCATTCGAAGATAAATGTTTATGTCAACAATTTTTAGAAGTTCTTTTCTGTCATATCTCGTCAAAAAGTTAAACCAAATTATACAAGACCCAAGGAGCCCTTTTTGGCAAAAATAAATATAACTTTCGCTTAATAAAGGTTCTTTCTTTTTTTTTTTTATCCCTTGACATGTTGTCATTTTAAGATTCAACGCCTCCGAATTTTGTTTTCAATGATGTCCGGTTTTGTACGCTTTAAAAAATAATTGTGCTATTGTGACATGTTTTCACATCAATGTCATTGTCTGCTTATAGTCAGGGATTTAACAAGGATTTTCAGTTTATAAAGATGTAAAGTCAAAACTGGGAGAGTATAAATGGAGTTTTGCACGGTTTCTATCGAATTTTAACAGTAAGAATTTTATAGTTGGTGGTTTTCTTGAGAATTTGGGGGGGGGGGACATCCTTCACAGAGTGGGGGAAGGGTCTGATGGAATCACCGCTTATAGCTGCATTCCATTCCGTTTCAAAATCCTGATTATATATTTTATTGACAAAAGATTTCAAAACTGAAATATGCGCACGCACTTCAAACTTATTTTTCTCCTGTTTATATAGGGGTCGTGGTGGCTCAGTGGTTAGAGCGCTCACATCTAGCGCTTGGAGTCGTCAGTTCAAACTCTGCTTGTGCCATATGGGCTTTGTGGTGGACAAACACCGTGTGCATGGGTTTTCTCGGGGTTTTTCCATTTCCTCCCACTTTCTTCATTCCACGAATCATCCCATCATTATCCATCCGACCTGAGCTAAAGTTGCCTAAAGGCCTTAAAATTAAATTAAATTCAAATTCATGTTGATATTAAGCAGAGAATGTTAAAATTCATGGTCCACAACGTAGTGTTTCCAATATATTAAATGTAGTAGCATACTAAGTAATTAACATATTTATATTTCTCATTATAAATAACATATTTATATTATAATCCTGTATTAAAATTATATTGTTAATTTAGAATTCAATGCCTTGCACTTGAAATAATTGAATAATTAAACAAAATGTATTATGTAAAAGTTACCTTCTGTTCTATAGGGAGATTTGCACTGATTACCATACTCGGTGTCCTCTCTTTCGTACTGACTGCAGTACTTGTGTCCTCTTTCCCCAAGCTTAAATCTAGCAAGCATAGGTTAATCCAGTTTATTCCTTACCCACATGATCGGGCTGCCAAATGTCTCGGAAACCCACGATTACTCCGGATATGAGCGAGAAGAAATGTCCCATCCGGCTGAGTAAATAGGGTAAATATGGTAATTTCGTGACATTGGTAAGTTCGTGATAACTTTATTGAATGCTCTCGTGCAGTAACTAATTATTGAATTGCTTCCAATTTCCGCAGACGGGTTGCAGAAAAAGTGTATTTTCAGGTCCTAATATTACGTCACTTTAGATTGCGACACGTGTTAGTGGAAGTTTTTCTTTGTGCAGTAGTCATAGAAAACTGAAGATGTGAAGGACGTGCAGCTATGAAACAAAGGAGCTGTCTAAATAGAGACAAGAGCAGACTATGTAAAAGTTATGTATTATTGAGTATGTGTGATCATGATAAACATTTTAAAACGTTTGCTATGGATATTGGTAAATAATGTGCTTATCAACTGGAGTGTCATTCTTAGCATTTTAAAGATGATATGAGTATCTCATTGCATGTGTATATTTAAATATTTATTCTGAGTACGGGTCAAGTATATGTCTCTAATATAGATTTAGTGTCTTAGTTTTATGACAGATATACAGTTTCCTACCACTCTTTACAGGGCCTAAAATTCAACGAAATCACAGCTCCACACTGGTAAAAATTTTATATAGTATAGAAAAACTAGTTTAGTCAGCATTTGTTTTGACATATAATCAGTGTTCTGTCCAGTACATCATGTTTACCTGCAACCAAAAAAATATTATTATTATTATGTAGGAAAATTTTGACATTCATAGCAAACAAAATTAAAGGCACATTAGGATACATATTTAATTGTATTGTATTAAACCATAAAATACAGGAAACAAACCGGATTTTTTCCCCATGAAACTTACGAACGCATAATATTTCCTGGGTTATGATTGGTTGTTGAGAGTCTACGGTGCTTCGGCTAAATTTTTGGCGTTATTGATGTATGTTATCTCTGGTAGTACATATTTCTATAACGGATTCAAAGGATGGTGTAATTTTTATCTACGAAACAACACATTTCATTATATCGGAAAACTGTAATGTCCTATTGAAACAACAGATAAACGTGCAGTTAGTTGCATATTTTAAAACTATATGAATGCAACCGAAAACGTTTGAAAACTAATTATAGTTAAAAAATTCCTTCACCTCAAAATTGGCAATGGTTTTCCCTGCCATCTAGGAGACACCTATACATATTAACTCTGGCTTAATATCATATACTGGCAGTTGTACGGAATTGAGTAACCCATTGCATAATGAATGTATTGAATCAGTAAGACTTAGTTTGACACACTAAACGCGTTTAAATGCATAATCCGAGAAAAGTAAGGTGCTCACATTAATACCACTCCACACTTTAAGAATTATAGTTCCACACTCCTTTCCTACAGTTCCACAAAGTGTGGAGTACTCCACCGAATTTTAGGCCCTGATTCTTTATGTCTATGGCATGTCACGAATTAACCAAGATATCATGAAATAACCTTGGTATTTTGTAGAATTTCGTACCACAAACTTACGAACATCATTAGCTTAGTAGGTAGAGAGTTCATTTCACATTCGGTAAGTCCAGGATACGATACCGATCATTCTGACTTGCGTTTTAAAGGGTTCTCCCCAGTCCCACCAGGCAAATTTCTGACATGATACCTTCAACGTAGGTCATGGCCAACTCTCTCCTGCATCCTTTCCTATATCTTATCTCGCTCTGATCTGGCCGCGACCCTAGACCATAGGCTAGTTTATAAATTGTACTGTTGCTAGTGTTAGGCCTAGTATATCAATTTTAAAGTGTAGATCATCCTACACTCTTTCAGGAAACAAAAGGAGCGTAAAAGATAAGAATTCGAGTACCTCTAATAAATCTAAAGTTAGTCGATGATTAGGATTGTGATTGTGGGTTTTGTGGAGCCTCTAACTGCAAGAGGATGTTCCCAGAAAAAAGTGGAGTTGAATGGATTTAGTGCAGTTTTTGTATTATTGATATCATGTGCGGTGCCCTAAATCCTATAATGATTAAGAGGACGTCTTCATGTGCGATAGTTGTCAAGATTACAGAAGTGACAGCGAGTTGAGTAGATATACTTTGTTCAATTTCTTTGGGTATTTTTCTTTCCTATTACGTTAAGTTGGCTAATCGAAAAGTAGCCTGCATCTCTCTCAGCTAGATTGCAATAACAGCACTGTATTTCGTCTTTAGTACTTACTTGAGTGTAAATATATATTTTTAAATCAATAGGCTATTACATTCAGTTAGTGAGTAATTTGTTTACGAATTTTAAGCTGCGCATTTTTGGATACCAATAGTAGACTATGGGTCCTATTAGGAAATAGTAATACATCAAATCAAATGAAGTTGGCTACAAGATTTTATTAATGCATCGATTATTTAATTATATACTCACGAAATTACCAAGGTAAGGTATTATTACGAAGTTACCCATGCTATCACAGAATAACCAATGGTTTACAGTAACAATAGTACATAATCGTGGGAAGATGATATACGTAGATATTAGTAATTTCTTCTAGACTGTAATCAAAGTACTAATTTTAGTACATTTGAGTGCCTATTTAGAAGTATTAGAATACGCGTTTTAAAGACGAAAATGTCGAAAAATTTGAAAATGTCACGAAATTACTAACAAGTAAAGTACCCGAAGTGAGGACTCGAGTTGCTCATCAAGTGATACCTTAAATTGAAGCTAGTGACGAGTATAGTACACCTGTGAAATCCTAGCTGCAGAGCTCCAGTAATAAAAAGGTTATGGCTGGTCAAAGTTCTTTTAGAAAGCGAATTTAGCTGCTTGTGATGTCCATGTTTTGCTGATTATCCCGATGGTAATACGTCGTAAGTTGCTCCCAATTAATGTAATGTGTAGAATGATATCCCTCTCTCTGTCTGATCTCCCGCTTTCTGTTATTCGTGTATGAATGTCCTTGTGCATGTTTGCTCCTGTTATTGATGTCAATAAAAGGTCTTTTTTCTTTTCGTTCCAGAAATGGAAGCAGGTGCTATCGTTCATGCTCTGTATGAGAAATATGGATTTGTTAATAGGGGAATGAATAGGTATGAAGATTCATTGTACAAACAAATAGTGGAGATACTTGAGGACAAGATGGAAATCATAGAAGAAGTTAGAACTCTTGGATTTGCTGGTGACAGTGATGAAAGCGATGATGGAGACTACGGTGATGACGTCTTTGATGAGGAAATGCCAAGTACATCGCAAGGTTCTCAAACACATCAAGAGTCTCCGACACTTGTAGCTTCTTCAGGTGAAGAATATCAGCCTTCGCCAAAACAAAGAAACAAACAAAAAAAAAACACCTTGGACGATGATTATAAAGAAGCAGCTTACATGTTTTGGACACACAATGAGAACCCGGAAAAGAAACGAAGGAAATTTTCATGTCAAGTCACAGTATAGATTAATTCAATCGAAAACATCCTCTTTGAATATGAGAAAAAAAGGCAAAAACCCACTTATAAGAAACTTAATGCAGCAGTTCACGATAAATTCAAAGAAGTGGTCGAGAGATGTGCAATTATACACGACAGGACTCTTCGCTTTTGGGCTCTTCAGATAAGTAAAGAGCTAGATAATACTCTACAATTCAAGGCATCTCGTCACTGGCTGTCTAATTTTAAAAAGAGAAACAATATCGTCAGTCGTTCTATCACGCACAGTGTTAGCAAAACGTGGAAATAAAAGAGGCTGAATTAAATCACTTATCTACGACATATATTACGTCCATGAAAGAACTTATGTTACTAGAAGACCTGAATCTCGTTAAGTATTCAATGCTGATCAAAGTCGATTTGACAAGGAACTCCATGCATACAGGACTCATAGGACTAAAGGTACGGTGGTTGTAAGAGGTGCATTTGGATCAGTCAGTGCTACTACTCATTCATGTATGATCATGCCAGTTATTTCCATGGATGGTGAAATATTGCGTCCGATGTACGTTCTTGTATCCGAATCCAGTGGTCAATTTCCAGGAAATAAGCAAAAAGATCCCGATAACATAGTGTCCCATCCAGGAAAGACTGCAAACATGAACAAAAGTGATTTAATAGAGTTTTATTCTGTATTCTGGAATAGCCTGAGTGCCGATCGTGATAAAGTCTTGATTTTGCTGGATTCATGGAGTGAAAATAAGGATGATAACGTATCAAATGAATTATGCCCTAATCATATAACACTGTTCAAACGTTTAATTCCTGGTGGTTGCACTGGTTTCATCCAACCACTTGATGTTTACTTCTTCCGTCCATATAAATCATTTATCAGGTTCATTACTGACACAGTTATCGCTTCCTCGGAAATTAATCTCTGGCATCGGGATAACATTTTACGAATGCAGTCCTTCACTCTCTTCCAATTCAGCGCCTCACAAATTCGCAACATGATCAGGTTTGCGTTTTACAAAAGCGGCTACTTGGATGAGGAGCCCGAGCCCTGGATGTTTCCATTGGATTATTGTTTTGATTCTAATATAAGTGATGAGTATTACAAGACCTCATGTGAGAACATCTCTTTTGTCAAGTGTGCTCATTGTGAGCAAAGTATCTGCTTATCACACGCCTTCATTGACGACTTACATATTGATTGTATCAATGCGTAGTACTTTGTATGTGCCTCTTTCCTTCACATGAATCGCATTTCAATTCAAAACCATGTCCTTCTGACTTTTGTTCTGCCTTTCATTGTGACTTGTTTCAATACAATTCGCTTTCTCTTTGAACTTTGACCCGCCATAACCTTTTTATTTCTGGAGCTCTGCAGCTAGGATTTCACAGGTGTACTATACTCGTCACTAGCTTCAATTTAAGGTATCACTTGATGAGCAACTCGAGTCCTCACTTCGGGTACTGTACTTGTAAGGTTTACTCTATGATGGAGGCAGTGGCTCAGCGGTAGAACGTTGGTTTAGCCCTCAGAAGACCGTGGGTTCAATCCCAGTGGCCGACCATCCTGACTGAGGCTTTCCGACGGTTTTCCTCAGTCACATTAGGCAAATGCCGGCATGGTATCTTCAACCTAGGCCCTGGTCAACACCTTCCCACATTAGGCGTCCAACACCTAACCCGTCCCTTATCTCGGCCTGAACCTTAAATGCTTAAAAGCCATAAATAAAATTTAAAAAATCAAAATTAAGTGACAATATTTTATCTTTTTTTTTAGAAATTAGACGGTTATTTATTATTATTATTAAATAAAATCATTGAATATAAACAAAATTAAATAATTAATGTGCATAACGTTTTGTACAGCATGAGAAAATTATAGTTAAAGTTTTTATAAAACTTTAACAATGTTATTATTGATAATTTCTTTTTCGAATAAGTACAACATATATTTTGGGACGTAACGTTTCATATACCCTGCATTTTCCATAACATGCACATTTACTGCATACTTTTCAACATGCAAACTCTGTCTTTCATGTCAGCCAAGTATATCCAGTTCGAACAAAAGCCACAAATGAACTTCATAGAGCTATATAATGGGCCTGACTCGTTGGAACTTCACTACTGTAGATTGCTCCAAAGTTCACTAGGCACGGACCGCTGCTGCTACTGCCTGCTCTACCGGGGCATCCATCTTAGCTAAGATATCTGATTCTCTAAAAGGTATGTAGTTGTTTTCATCCTCCCACCTTCACTGATAATGGCACATGGTCTCCTTTATCATTTCGTGCTTCTGGATCAACCGCAACTACAGTTCATAAAAATTAAAGGAGGAAAACTTCATCTAATGCTTTCCCAGGAGGCAACGTACCAAGAATAGATGATGCATTCCCTCGCTGAACTGCAATACTGAGACGCTGGATTAGGAAGGTCATCACCAGAAACGATTTGTATTCACCGACCAACCTCTTTAATAAAATTAAGGCCTACCGTGCTCCAAGTAAAACTTGATTCGATTGAGTACCCGCTTTCAAAGAAGAATCAGTAACATTTGAAATGGCGAAAGTATCGGCGCAGGTGAAATCCCATAATAGAGGTCCTCTTTTCCATGGAATTAGTGTCATTCCATCAGGCCTCTTACCAT
This sequence comes from Lepisma saccharinum, assembly GCA_022664845.1. Taxonomy (NCBI): domain Eukaryota; kingdom Metazoa; phylum Arthropoda; class Insecta; order Zygentoma; family Lepismatidae; genus Lepisma; species Lepisma saccharinum. The sequence continues at coordinate 14,689 of JAGDQP010000758.1, forward strand.
CGGAGCAGCTACAGCCAGATGGTTCACATACTGATGGCACATTAGCAGAGACGAGTGCTCTGAGAATAACATCGTTGACGCATGTGTCTACCAACGCTCTTTACACAAGAGAGACCGTGAAGGCTCCGTTGATCCACGAATGCTCCACAGGCTGGACAACGGTGAGGTACGCAGACGTCTGCTCCTAAACGTAAGGCAACACCAACATGGAAGCTTTCATTCGAAAGATGTAGACCAAGAGGAGGAGAAGGCAAAGCTTGGAGCCAAGCACCGGACTCAGGTGAATATGCAAATAGTAGCCTGGCTTTATCTTCAAGGCAAGTAACGGACTGTATAACTGCGATTGTGTACGTTTGACGATAGGATCATCTCAAGAAGACTGAGAGCTATTGATATCCAAAAGAGGATAATTTAACCCACTTAACGTAGACCATTTTGCTGAACAATCCTGAATAGATGCGTTCGGGTCGAGGCAGAGGCCCAATTTAAGGACAGACTCAACGAGACGATGAGATCCATGGAAAGACGCTACAAAGGATGGAATTGCCAAATCCATGGACCTTGACAAATGCCAAGTCCACCTGACCGAACGGGCAGAGTAGCTTGTAACGAAGCATTGCCACTCAGAGAACAATTAAGGATCGATTAGAGGTCTACCTATAAAAGACAATCATAACTCTGCAACAATGTCTCTTCCCGTCAAGAAGGAGAACAACGCAAAAAGTGCATTAATCGGGGGGATGGGATCTATGATCTAATATTTTATTCAATGTAAAACTAAATCATATAAGTAAGTATGTGATATTTACGGTATTCAAATCTAAGGTACGAGAAATATTTTGTGCTTATGATTCCTTCAGTGGCTAATCATATTAGACTGTACAGAAAACCCGCAACTTGTAGCCTTCACTCAGTTCCTTATGACGTATTCATCAGCATCCAGCTTGACTGGAACCGCAGGAAATTGGTCCACATAAAGAATACAAACACTAGACCTAGGAGAAAGTACTGTGATACTTATTAAATGCAGATCTTTTAAGTCTCACGCAAAATGTGTGTGTCACACGCATTCAATTATCAACTCACGCTCTCACGCAAAGAACCTGCAAACTTACGTATTTTGAGAAAAAGTGCAAATAGTGAAGTAATCCTGAAAATTGTTTACTTGATAATATCGTAATGTTGTCCTCCCAACGATATCTTGGTCTTCCCAAGGGTCTTTTTCCATCCGGCTTTCCAACAAAGATAGAATGTAATCTTCGTTTTCACCCATATGAACTACATGGTCTGCCTTTTTATTACTACAGTGAAACAAATGTAAAATCTGGCATAATTTATTTTCCTTCCTATAAATGAAGATCAATTTTGAAGCATTGTTGGAAATGATCACTAAGTATTCTTATCTAAATTTGTCTTACGAATAGTTATTGAAGTATTTGTATAGGAGTAGCAAATTCAGCATCTCCTTAAAGTCTTCTTAGCTACTTATATTGAAAAAATAGGTACATATACAAATATTATTTTTGTTTTTAAGTAAACTACAAAATACCGTATTATCCCATAAGTAATATCGTATGTTCGATGACCGCTGTAATGACTCCATCTGACGAGCGAATAGTGAAATAGACGGCACGTACCATAACGGCGGCATATAGGTACGGTGACCATATTTTCTCAGTCAAAATTTGGGGATTCGGTATTACTGGGATCTAATAGACTCTCCCTTATTAGCGGGTGGCTTGAGTGTTGACGAAAGGAAAGTTCTTATTCAGACCATAAATTGAGATTAAAAGTTACCTCAAATTTAAAAATTCCACGTTCGAGTGTGGCACGAAAGATGTCGTTTTGTATCTCCTCTAAAAGTTACAATACGAAAGCGGGTACTCGCTTGCTGCCTCAGATACTGATAGTTTGTTTCTCTTAATTTTTTCTTCGCAGCTTCGAAGGTGCGCTCGAAGCGCGAAGGTGCGCGAAGGTCCTACACAAAGTTTCAACGAAACTTCGACGAAACAAATATAAAATTTACTTCAAAAGTCCCTATCAAATTCAATTATATCGCCTTTGTTTTAAGACATTTGGGACTTTTCATATATTTTTCGGGATACAACTCTAAAGTTCGGGACTGTCTCGGAAAATTTGGGACGTATGGTCACCGTACATATAGGATACTTGATTGTGCAGCAGTGTGTAGAACTAGAACGGTATACTCCCCGTTTTGGAAGTGTGGCTTGTATTTGATCATGGCAGTGTCGGAGGACCACATACAGCATGCCATGTTGTATGAATTTCACCAGGGACATCCAGCCAGCACATCGGCACGAAACATCACTGTCGTATATGTTCAGGGTATTTTGGATTTGCGAAAGTGTCAGAGGTGGTTCCAGAAGTTTTCTGTCTTGGGACACCAGTCTCACCGATAATCCACGAGAAGGAAGACCTGTGCAGCTGGACCACGATGTCCTTCGAGCAGCGGTGGAGGCAAATCGAATGCAAACTGTTGAAGAACTGGGAAGCGAACTCCATGTCACCCATTCCACCGTCCACCGTCCACCGTCCATAGCAGCAGCGAGTTGGCATCTGCTATTCCCTGCTCACCCGTCACAGACATGAGCTATTGCTGGACTGAGTGGTGACAGGGGATGAAAAGTGGATCCTCTACCATTACATTGCACACAAACGGCAGTGGGTACCTAAGGGGGGCCGCAGGAACTGTACCAAAATGGGATATATATATATCCCTGCAAAGTGTTTTGTGGGATATCCGTGAGATAATCCGTTTTGAGCTCTTGCTAAGTAACCAGACCATCGATGCAGATGTTAACTGTCAGCAGCTTGTACGCTTAAGGACTGCATTGTTGGAGGAACGTCCTACTCTGGTTAATCGCAAATGTGTGCTCATCCACGGTGATAACGCGTGCCCACACACGCAAGAAGTACTTGTGCTAAGATCCGGGAACGTGGCTGGTAGAAACTCCACAACTCAGCGTTTCCACCAGATCTTGCATCTACAGACTACTGGCGTTTTCGAGTTCTACAAAACCAACTTTCCGGGAAAACATTGCAAAATAAGGATGACGTGCGAGAATATTGACCCAGTTATTTGCCTCCAAAACCGATAACTTTTTTCAGCGGGGGATTTATCAACCAATTGGTTTACAGGTGGTAGAGTGTGGTGGAGTCCGATGGAGACTATTTCCTGACTAACAGTAGTGTTCCAAATAAGTTATCCTCATGGTGCAAAAATACGACATAAGTTATGGGATAAACTGATAACATAGCTGAAACATCATCGTCGCATAATAAATTCGGCCTTTTACTGTCTCTATAGTTAGAGTAAATTCTATGTTCCATATTTGAGACAGTATTTCAATATTTTCCTGAAGTTTTCTATGCATAGTGGGTCAGAAGATTGAAAAAGTGGCCAAAATTCAAAATCTCATTCAATGTGGACAAAAATCGGTATATAAGGATTTTTGACAGTACTAATTACGAATTTGACATCAAAATCAAAATGGCGGATACAGTACGCCGGACCAAATAAAAAATAGGATCAACTGAAGAAAAATCGGTATATTAGGGTTTCGATCGTGTTAATTACGAATTTGACATTAAAATTGAAAAATTAAAAATGGTGGATCCAATACGGCGGACCAAATCAGAAAAAAATAGAATTAACGGGAAAGTCGGTATTTTAGGGATTTTGACTGTGCTAATTAAAAATTTAACATCAAAATTAGAAATTTGAAAAAGGCTTTATCATAAAACACAAAAAGGGGGGGTACAAATAGTATAGAAAATAAACCCAATGAAATGTGTACGAACTTTTTAATCTTGTAAATCTTCTTTTATTTTTCTCTTCCATTTTTATGGACAGCTGCTTCTTCACTCTTAACTGCGTATGAATAATTGCCGAAATCTCCCCCCCAAATCATTTTCATCATCTCTATCATCGTCCGTATCGTCATCCGAATCGAAGTCTGGAACCTCGTCAGTTTATGATATTATACATTATACATACGTCTATATGCATATTCACAGAGGTGAGATATCCTCCCATCATCCTCCCGTTAATTCGCGCACTGTTTTTTATATTTTCAATTATTTATATGTAAGAAAATGTATTTTTTTTTAAAAAAAAACGTCTGAATTTATAATTTTCTATTTTACTGCAAAACTCATTTCTCTTACATTTACATTTTTTTTTTGTTAAATAAACAATAAGACACAAAAATACCGTAAAATGACAGTTTCAAAAGTTAAACTGGAATAGAATGAACACGTGATTAATTTAAGATAGGATAGTATATCCCGGCATTGCCTGTCTTTTCTAAGTTATGCGTCGAACCCTTCAAGAGAGAGAACATTATCTTCCTCTCATTCACGCACCGAGAAGTTGATTTCGGGGAATAACCAAGGTCTGTCTAGGGGTGAGATTTACGTAAAATCCCTAAAATTCTGCCAAAAATGAAATTTCACAAAAAAAAAAAAAAAATAATTTTGGGAAGGGGATCCGGATCCCCAGGACCCACATCTGCTTACACCCTGCTTCCTCCTGTCTGTCTTCACTATGCTATAGATATTATTTAATACGTTATTTGTATGAATTTGGACCGAATTTTATACTTTTTAATCAACTTTAACAAAATCCTTAAATAACGAAATATTGCAGCCTCCACTTCAAATGTAGATCATTATGGAAGTAGTGGCTAGTAGTTGGGCTTTAAGGCTGATACGTGAAGAAAATAGTTATATACTTTATACAGATGTTCTCGGGATATCAGCCAGGTGAAGTCCGACGATAG
>JAGDQP010000758.1:29490-144189 GCA_022664845.1 Lepisma saccharinum
CCACTGAAGCTAGAGAAACAAAATTTGGTATGAAGGTGTACCATCACGAAAATGTTTCAATAAATGGATCAAACCACCGCTATGAGGGTGCAGCCCCCGAGGCGATATGGGAAAAGGTCTGCACAGCATGGGGCGCTGTCCCAGAAAGTATGATCACAATAAGGGAGGCGTAGCCCTAAAAATTTGAAGTTGGGACGCATACGGAATTCTGGGGCAGCACACCCAGCGAGGCGAACCCAGTATATATATACACGTATAAAAAGCTGTGAAAACCGAGCAAAACACCAGACGATGTTCGAGCCTTAGGGTTGGTGGTGGTGGATTTTAGGGCCGCCAACAGGAAGCAAATTTGCTGTATCATCACAAGTAGGTTACAATAAATATGGCAAAGCTTCCCTATGTTTCAATAAATATCTCATTCCCAAGGGGGGTGGGTATGGGAAAAAATCTGCAACATGGAAGCACAGTGTCCTGGAGAGTGGTTACGATAAAGGGGCGTAAGTATCAAAAAGCTCGAAGTTGGGGGCGCAGCCAGCTACGGGGGGCGAGGACCTAAACGAGGTCGAGCGAGCGAGTATATACTGTATATTATACACGTACAAAAAGCTGTGAAATCCGAACAAAAACACCAGAGGTGCAAAAAGTGGAGCCAAGTTCTTTAGCCTTAAAAAGGTGTGAAATGGGAGACGGATGAGCCAAGTTCCTTGGTGACAGCATGTAACAGGAACAAAGGAACTTGGCGCGAGTTGGCAAGGTCATGATCCACAAGCTATAAGGGTGGTGGGGATCCTAAAACCCACTACGTCCACCGCCACCAACCCTAAGGCTGTTGCCACCTCGCGCCAAGTTCCTTTGTTCCTGTTACATGCTGTCACCAAGGAACTTGGCTCATCCGTCTCCCATTTCACACCTTTTTAGGGCTAAAGAACTTGGCTCCACTTTTTGCACCCCTGGTGTTTTTGTTCGGATTTAAATATACGTAACCGTGAATGCATTAACACTCGAACCTTCCTGTCACCTGTGGGTTTCGAGTAAATATTATTAATGGAAGAGACGACTGGAATCTGAATATTTGTTTTCAGACATGGTAAGACAAATCCAAGACAAATGAAATCCCTTCAGCTATTGTTTGTGTCAATGTGGCGTTTGTTTGAGCGGTTGATCAGCATCATCCACTAAGAAAAGGTAATGGTGGGTGTAATTCCTTTAATCGTCTCCAACTTTAAACTTTTGACCTCTAAGAATCGATAGAAAGCCTGCAATATACTACTAACATCCATCTAATTTTGGCTTTGTACCTCTCAAACTGAAAGTATTGGCACAACAGGAAATAGTCCCGTTAAGAGTTCCTAAGAAGTAGTAGTCCAATTCATAGACATGTAAGGGTATTATGTTATTTTGATAAACACTATTTTATTGCTGAACTTTAGTTCAAATTGTTCCAATTAGAATTTTTAAAACGTATTTCTCTTACAAGAAACACTCGCCAGATAACAGAGTCCGATTTTGATAAAAATTCGGACGTACCTACGATTCCTCCTAAATAATCTTCATAGTCAAAATTATAGGTGCTGTCGTCAACAAATAACGACATGGGGACCCGAGATAGTAAATCAAATACAGAATACGGAAAACGCCTTTTCTTTTCTAAATTGTTACATATTTTGAAAGCAAATGACCATTAATAGATGCTGGACAGGAGATGATACATAATGAATAGTATGATGACTATGACCGCCATCTTGATTATGCTTCAAAAATTTAAAATATTAAGTGGATCATGTGATATATCAATCTGTGCTGAAGTGTTTAAAAAACAATGACGAAGTCGATTTTAGCATACCTCTAATCCTGTATGACAAAATGACTCGTGAAATTGACCTGGAGAATGTAACTTTGACCTAGCATTACACCTTCTTGAAATTGGTACTTCATCTTCCGTTAGTGTATTTAAACGTGCACATCATGCTACGACCATGAGGATCATACTTCCCATGATTAAGTACCTCTTCTGTAGTCGTTTCGTTTGTGTTCCTTCAACTGTTTCAAGAAAGAATTATTTGTCATCATTCGACTCACACTTTCTCCAGGTCAGTTTGACGTATCAATTTCCACTTTAACCACGACCAATAAAATGATGATGTGTTTCGTGTGCAGAGAATCAACAAACTACATGTCGGGAACAACATCAGTTTTGCCAAATTATTTTTTCCCTTATTTTTTTTAATCATAAGGGGGATAAAAACTAGGCACGGATAATTTGAGGGGCGTTCCCCTTATATGGCAAAAAAATGTAATACTGTATTGTATTCTAAAACATTTCGATTATCAAACAAGGAACCGGGAATCATTTTCATGACACTGCGAGTCCCTTCCAAATTTAATTTAAAATAATTAAATTCAATTCGAATCTTTCTTCTCTTTTTTTTTCTAGCCGAAGGCCGGTACCCGCAAGAGAGCTACACTCTCTATTTATGAAGTGAAGTAAGGATTGTGAGGGAATTTGGATATTGGTAGATGAGCTAAGGGTTTTTTTATTTTATATACTATACTTTATTTTTTATCATAATTAATTTCGGACATTATGAGCTTGTGCTCATAATGATACTTTTGGTAGGTATGTGATCTTGATGATGAAGTATAATAATGGAGTGCAATTCACGTCACAACACAAAAATTAATTTACAACGAGTGTGAATGATTCTTCTTGTTCAGGGGCTACTCTGAATTATATGAAGACAGGTATTGTGAAAGATATGATGGCGCTAGATAATACGATATGTTTGGCTCGTAGAAAGATATAAGATATGCATAATCTGGATGGTCGGGTTGCAGTTTGAATAGTAGAGAGAGCGAAGTGTGTGTGATAGTTGTCCGGTGTGAGCACTGTTTATGAGACTGAATAGTATCGTGGAGGAGAAAGTGATTGTGTTCGAAGAGTTGAAATATACATTTAAGGCGAGGTGATTCAAGATGAAGTAAATGTGGGAAATCAATACGTTAGTAAAGGAAAAACATATCTTTCTAGGATTTGTAATTTGTTATAGATTTTGGAGTTTGCGACGATCCAGGCAATTAAACCGCATGTGAGTACAGCTCTTATAAGTGTTGATGACTGTACATAGTTTTAGTCCCCTTGTGGAACCTGTTAAATGGTTTAATAGGTCAGGGGCGATATATAGGAGGAGCGATAGAGAGGATCCTTGAGGAACACCACAGTGTAGGAAGATAGAGTGTGAGACAGAGGAATTCATGCAAATATAAGCTAGTTTATTCGAGATGACGTTAAAGACGAATAGGGTGTAGGTAATATGGAAAATAAAAGAGTAAAGATTGTTGGATTAGAGTTCGGTGCCATACTCGGTCAAAGGCTTTTTTAAAATCACAGGACTAAGCAAAAAGGAAAAAGGGTATTATAATCATTACTAATGAGATTACTGAGGCGAAGAAGCTGATCATTTATACTGAATTAAGAACGGAATCCGGCTTCGTGTAAAGGTAAAAGGTCGTGGTGTTCTAGATGTGTATGAAGGGTTACAAAGATTTTTTCTAATGGTTTACTCAATGTAGTTGCAAACTGTACAGGATGGTAGGATGACACAGTACTTGATGGTTTGTTTAGTTTTGGAAATTTAAGGTTTTGGAAATTTTTCATGGTAAAGGTACGTATCCGGTACGAAGTATGATGGTGAAAATCAAGGGTGGGAGCTGTAGGAACTGGGTTGAATCTTCCTTGATATGACGGTAAGTTATTTGATCTATGCCGGAGGAGCAATTTCGTTACTGGGCAGTAGCCTGGATATCTTGGGTAGTGATTGGTGCAGTAAGTGGGTGGCTAGGAAGAGAGGGTGCGGTGTTAGGTTGAAGATGGTGTGAGTTAAGGATGTGTGTCTGCTGGGTGACGTCGAAATGAATTGAATGAAAGTTTTGGGTTAAAGGTTTCTTCTAAATAATATGAAAAGGTGTTTGCTTTGTCGTGGATTAGAGGGTATGGGGTTTTACTGCATTTGTCTGTAAGAGTATTGAACAGACTCCAATATTTGGTAGGGTGTGTGGTCCCTTCTAATGTATTACAAGTTTTTGTAAATTGTCTAAGTATTTAAGCCTTTATACACTGTAATTGTCTGTGTAGCCGTACGGATTCTGAATTTTGGATACGTTGGAAGTTCCAGAAGAATACTCTAGAAGGCGTGATTAAAGATAGATACTGTAGTGGGAGCTTTGGCCGATAAGGTTGTATTTGAGAAGTTGGTATGAAGTTGTTTGAAGCTTGCTGAAGTGTTGTGGTAAGTTGGTCGGACGTACTCAGTTTCAGGTGGAGTGAAATGAGCAGGAAGCTGTTGTAATGTAGGTTTCGTACTTGTTACAATCGGCTTTATCGAATCGTAGAACTGTTCGAGGTCGGGGGTTTGGTTGTTGGTTTAGATAACGAGGCGAGTTGTGGGGGGTTTGGTTAGGAATCGTCCGTGACATGAAAAAGGATCTTATCACCATTCTCCTAGTAAACCGTGTTTCTGGCTAGCAGGAATTTTACATTTATGAATCTTGTACCTAATAGATGTTACGCTGTATGTACCTTTATTTTATTCTTTAAAGTGGGAACATGTGCAGAAAAAAAACAAATGGTGCACGCAAAAGAAAAACATGATTTTTAATATAAGATGTGCGACTATCTCGCCATCTACTGAGAACATTATAACATCTTCTTTTCCAGCTTTCCGTAGTACATTTTGTGTAATACGTCCGACTTGGTTAGTTTGGTTCTTTAACGATGTATTTATTTATTGTGTTTATTGTTTGCAGCACTGGAAACGATTCAGAAAAGAGAAGAAGGTTTCAAAAGATAAAGAACAGCGTCAGAAAGTTAAAAAGCAGACATTGAAAATGTTAAAACAGCCTCATTCAGTAGAGAATTTAAAGGGGGCGCTACCGGGTTAAAGTCCTTTCCTCCTTAAGTTAGATTAATAGAAATTATTGATTTGAAGTAAGTCGCACTCAAAATGAACATTGTTTGCTGAGATGATAGAAATGTCTTCGATAAAATTGAAAGTTTAAAATAACAATGCTAAATTATTTAACAAGTAACAACTCATCGAGATTCAATTAGGAAACGGCCAAAATGTTACTGTCTTGTAATCGGCATAGCGTATTCAGAAGGTTACAAAGTATACAGGGCGATCAAGAACAAAGTACGTTACTTTCGGGAGGTGATTTCAGACATCGAATCTATTAAAAGTTCCTTTGAACATGGGTGGATCTCTACGTCGTTTTGGAGATACAGAGTTTCTCACTTGGAGCTCGAAGTTGACTTCTAACAGTGGGAAGAAAATGAATAAGTCTCAATAAATCAAAAACAGTGAATGGAATTAAAATTTCTTTTGTCGAAATTTGTTTCTAACATCATTATGGATATCAGAAGTGAAAGCACGTTGTCACCGTGTTGTCAGTGTTACCAACCTGGTATAACGTTTCTTTTCTTCAAATGTCACTACGATGTCTGAAATCACCTCCCGAAAGTAACGTACTTCATTCTGAATCACACTGGCAACAGTTTTTAATAGAATACATAGTTTGCTAAAACACGCTAGAATTATTCTTTAAAGCTGAAGCGATTAAGGGAGCCTGCCTGCACTCTGCATTGGTAACACTGTATACTATAATGATCAAACATAAATGAGCCTGCGAGAGGAAAGATCGTTCTCCGAACTTAAATAGATCAAAAGTGCTGCTGCACGCTCTTAAACACGTTGGCAGTTATGTCGATCGAGAGCGACATACTTCAAGAACTCACATTTCAAAATGCAATTGAAGATTTTACTGACTGACTCCAGGGCCTCACTGGTGTTAATCCGGCCATGATTAGAATCATTGAACTGTACGTGACAATATCTGAGTGTTTGGTTAATTTAGAAAGATAGACGCCATCTGGTTCGTCCATTTTTTGTTTAATTTCTCACTTTTAACCCTTGTTCTTGGTGTGCGACCCTATTGTTTAACTGTCCCCTCCATTAAATGACTCCATATTTTAATTAAATATTTATTGGATCGAGCAGTCCAGTGTTGTTTTAGATGCGGATCAATGGTTATAATAGAGCAGCGATGTGCCAAATCGGTGCCGATTGTTTCACCGAAAACACTAGAACTTTCTGGAGTGTGAAATTTGAAAGAAACTTTACGTAAGTAATACCAAAAAATTACACTAACAGTCTTTCCGACATTTTCTTTAGAATCATTTTCAATATGAAGTACCTTTAAACTTTATACAAGAGCGAATAAAAATTAAATTAAATTCCTACACGATTAAAGAAAATATTCCTGATTAAAGTTTTTACACAATAGTAGCAACCGCATTCACGGCCATACAAATTAAAAAAACATTCCATAAATTTTTGACAATCTTAAGTTTCCATAATAGAACACAAACCGGACGTATTTTAAAGACAATTGCGCTCTCAAGCGACAAGACCATGAACTCATTGTAACTATAACAGATAGAAGCAAGCACTTTTTTTTTATTTCTATTCGTTGTGGCGTAAAGATGTCAGTGGAAGAGAAAACTGCTCACATATTCTTTGGTCTCGGAAAACAAAGCTTGCCGTTAAGTCCGCTTTATTAATGAAAACCAAGAAAATTTCTGGACTGTCAATATGTCCACATATGTTCAATTGCTAAGTTCTTTTCTGTTTCTAGCACAAGTATTTGCGTTCTCGCAGTAACGCAATAATGACAGCCTATAATAATAAAGATGACAATCGAAACCATAAAATGTAGAAATATTTAACCTACAAAATTTGACTTAAAATTTCTGGCAGGGAGTTAAAGAAATAAATCTCGTCCACAGAGATTTGGTTTCTGGGTCACTCCTTTAATATACACTCAATTACAAGTAAAGGATTTGTACCAGACTTTGAAATTTCTTTATCTCTTGTTTCTTTCGTCTATTGCGTTACGAAGGAAGTTTAAGGAAAATTATCACACGATTTCACCAGTCAGTTACTAATTTAATCTTTACTCCAATTATTTTTCGTCTGTACAATGAAGTTGTACACATAATGGGGTCGACGTCAGACTGTGAAGATAAAAAGTCATCTAGACACCTAGACATTTCGTTATATTTTCTGAGCAAGGACATTGGGCATAATTCGGAGTAAATTCCAATGGAGAGGAGCAAGATCTAAAGAATACGGTGTGCAGTCCAGAACCTACAATCCAGGATTCTGTACCTTTCTCTTCATTCATAAGGCAACATGAGGTTGAGAACTACCCTCGTGAAAAATGAAACCATGGAAATTCACTAAAGCTGGACCTTTTTTCTCGAGATGTATCGGAAAGAAAATCCAACAGTTGAAGGCGTTTCGATTGCTTGATTTATAGACATACTATCAGTAGCAGCGAATTACATCTTGAAGATTGATTCGTATATATTTAAAAGGGAATCAGTCCACAATTTGGTTGTTTTAAGTTTTGCAGTACTTCAGAATACACATTTAAAGCTGCACGTATTGGTATTAAGGTGTCATGAATAAATAAACTGACGACTAGGGCTACAGGAAAAGAACGTGTTTTGTCCATTTTCCTGATTTACAGGAGAGAGTTTAAAAAGCTCACAATAAGCATTGCGTATACCTGAAGATATAATAATAATAATAATAATAAATCACAGCCATATTCAATCCACTAGTGGATGAGGCCTCTCCCCGAAGGGAGGAGTTGGTCTACTGCTCCCACGCTGACCAGACGGGTTGGAAGAGGAGAGCCGAAGCTTTCACTGTGATCGCCACTGTATTTTATTCACAGCAGCTCCACAATTGTCCTCACGATGCTGGGTCAACACCGACATTTTTGAGCCCCCACCGGGAATCGAACCCGGGACAGCTCGCACTGAAGTCATATATATATATATATATATATAAAGATTTGATTGTAACAGGACTATACATAATATCTTCATGCATGATAATTAGTTGAAAAGGCTCTTTAAACAAATGACGCACTTGTCTCAATTTGGGCAAAAAATGGACAAAACGTTGTAACAGCCTAGTTGCTGTTCCATTTTTATTTGTATTTTCTCCCCTTTTATTTTCTTAGTCTCCGTTTTGTTTTCTTTCTGTGTGTTCTCCTTAGCTCATTCTCTTTGCTTGGTTTTAGACTCTTTGAGCGTGTTCCGCTTGGATTTTTCTTTGGATTTTTATCGTTATCCATCCAGGTTTTCGTTAGTCACGCAGCAATGACTTGGATCTAACGCTTGTTTTCAATGCTTCGTGACTTGTTTTTTGCTGATTGGTGTGAATCAGCCTTCTTCTCCGTTTGCTGGGAGAACTGCTCTCCCACGCCGTTAGTTTAGTTCCATTTTTTTAAACGAGACGAGTGGATGTTTGGGCTTTCCGTCACCTGTACTTCCTAAGCCCTGTCTACGAGAGGTAGATATAAACACTAAATTTAACATAATTTTCGATTTCGTCTGATTTCGTTTATTCCAATGCAATATATTAAATCGTATTAAGAAGGATTAAACCGATATAAGTGCTAACAGGACTTTTCAGCGACATCATTTCGGAATTTCCAACTCATTAAAATTTTATATTATTTTTTTTTAAGATTATTTATCAGTATGTACAATATGTTCTAAATTTCAGTATGGGGCCGCTATTGACCGAATTCTTACATTATAAATATCGGTTCGTTGGATTTTAATAATCATATGCCAATTTCTCGTCTCCAGTTTTCCATATCTATTCGAAATTCCCGGCTAGCCATGTTTGACAACTACCGCATATTTTCCTTACTTGATCAAATTAGCAACATGTCTGTTCGGCTATTTTTGCGTACCGTTTTGATGCTAATAGTAAATTCTAATTTATTCGACATGGTTCGATAATTTTGGTTTCAACTCCAGCCACTATTCTCTGATGAAAAAGTAATATTTTATAACAATATTTTGTATTTTCAAGATTTATTCAGAACGTCTTTTGTATAACGTAGTAATCATCTGTAATGACGTCACAAAATTATTAACGTTAAAGTGATTCCTTCGTTACCATGCATTTTGGACTAGAACTTCTTTCGTGTAAGTAATACTGTGCTAAAACTTTTAGAAATTATACAACAATATTTCGGGAATAATTTGTGAAAAAATCAACGAAATTTGTAAATTATTACAGAAATTATGGACATTTATGTGTGACTACGTAACTTTCAGTTCTGCTTAATTCAATGTATACCAGCGATTCAAATTTGTTTGTTTTTACAACTCAACTGTAATTCTGTTCCGATCCTTATGCTATTATCATAGCCGAAAGCGTGAAATATGTAAATTCAAAGCAATAAATTGAAATTCTGAAATTTTTATATTCGAACAGTCTTGAGTTTATATTCAGTGAACGTAGTGTAGAAACCTCTCAGTTAACCAGGTACGATCTACGGCATTAGTTGATAATCCTCGTACAGTGTTTAGTAATATTTATAATGTGCAGTCAGTTATTTAATGTTTAACTTGATATTTATTGGAAATTAGCTACAAATTGTTACGTGAAGTTGACAGCAATTGATACTATATTATTTCTGTGTTTCGGTAAACCTATCGTTTTAAGTGATGTTATTTTAATTAGATTAGATCGGTTCATAAATCCGTAGACCAGTGGTAGGATTCTTTCGCCAGCTGAGAAGTGATGACTTGGGAAAAGAACTATATATTGAATTTCTGGTTATTTTTGCGTTGACATATGAAGTGACTCCAGCATGTGATTTGTGTGAATAAATATTATTTGCGTTTTGCGTTATGACACTACGTTTGGATTGAGTTGCGACCGTCATTCGTTGTGTTCGTTGGTCTTTATTTCATGAATTGCGATTCCAGACTACAGGTGTGGGCCCTACTAAGGTAAAGGTAAGACATGGTCTTTTGCCACCCTGTAGACTTCGAAGTGAGTAAAGACACAGTATGAGTCACATATGAGTCGTTTTGCGTATCATCGTTTGAGATTATTTCCCAAGTAAAGATTTGCGTTTTTCTTTCTTAATCTGTCGCTAATCTGAACCAGCTGGTACTTCGGAGTATGAACTCACGATCTAATTAAAAGATTGGAGGTGTCGCCTTACCGGTATTTCCTCCCTCGATCTAAATTATTTTTTTTTACAGCGATCACAAGGATCTGGAATCCTCTTTCCCAGATATTCTTAAATCTGGAAGACATTTCTGCGCCGCTCGTCTGGGATGTAGAAAATGTTTGGAGCTAGAGGTTAGGTTAGATGCGTTGCGTGGGTACTCTAAGCTCCTGGCGACCCTATTTATTAGTGTGATCCACTTTTGGGATCATTAGGTTGGGGGCGTTTTCAACGTGTTCTTTTCCTGTGTCTTCAATGTACGTTATAAATAATACATTTAATATGTTTCCCTTCAAAGTAGGCCATAAATAAATAGAAAGAAATATTTATTAAATTCCTGTTCTGGAAGAGCAAATATTCATTGAATTCCTATCCTTAAAATATATGCAATACAGCTTTGCACCATGAAAGAGACTTGAAATTTTCTGACGAAAATCACAAGCGTTAAAGGTATGATTCATGAGGACACAATATATACTAAAGATACAAATAGTAATAATAATAATAATAATAATAATAATAATAATAATTGAACAAGCATAGGAAGTAGAAGGGACATAGAACCAGTTTCAGTCTTCTACAACTTCAAATACGAATATCTAGAAAGTCTGCAGTGAGAAAACATTGGAGCTACCATTCCCAACGCTGGTGTTAAGGGGTCGATATTCTAAAGCATAAGAATTACATTAGCTTTGGCAACAAGAGATTCCTTAAACAAATGCACCGCTACTGGATCTGTAGCGTATGCCAACATACATGTGCATGCTGGTTTAGCACTGACTGATAATTGCCTGTGAAACCTATGCTTGTGTATAGATTGTTAGATGATGACGTCAGCGGTGTAGCCAGACAAATTGTCACGGGGGGATCAAATTTACTTAGGGACACACCTTTACACATATCAAAGAGTATCACACTTCGTTTTTATCCAAAATAATCTAACATTTATTCAAGCATGGTTTCGTGCATATTGTATGTGAGATCGTTAAACTTGGCCTCTCGATCCCTTTTATTTTTAAGTACTTATATCCCTTATATGAGGAGGTGAAAGGAAAAGCGGTGTAAGTCAACTTTAAGTCAATTTGAGAAACAATGGATTTGAGTAAAAACGGTATAAAGAAATCCAAGTAATTGTTGCTATCAATTCGGTTAACAAGAGAGTTACGACTTGCACCACTTTCCCATCAAATAGATTTGAATTTTCTCAAGTACAGCTGTGACCTTCATTCATTATTAAAAAACTGACTTTTCCTTTCACTGCCTCATATAACAATATTTCAAGATGGGTATTCTTTTATTTTTATACCAACCGATTCATTAATGCCGCCATTTTTGTATTGCGGTGCATATCAAAATTTGTGTTAGCAGATGTGTAAGAAAAATGTAATTTCTGGGCACTGGTTTATCATAGGATATTCAAAACAAGAATAATTCTTTCCAAAATCATCTGCTTGATAATTTTAGTCCCCTGAATGAAAAACCTAAAATGTAATCGAACTGGTCAAAACTGTATCCAAATGTGATTGTTGAATTAGAAACAATTTCGGTTTACAGGCCCCTTTCTTGCCCGGAAGGGATTTCTTGTACACTATTACATATCAAATTATATTGAAAGCATACAGGATATGAAGGCAGATATATGCTTCCTTGATATTTTATGAATTTTTAAAAATACAAAAATTTGTATTTTATGCATATTGGAGGTCCAGTAACTCTAGAGGAAAAAAAAATATAAACAATCTATTTTTCACACGTTATATATACTTATGTCAGAAGAAACTACGGTAGAATTTTGAACTTTAATGATATTTGAGTTTGAAGAAATTAAAAAAAATGCAAAAAACAATAGTACAAATTTCAACTCTGATATTTGACTTTAAAGGGAGTTACAGATTTGCAAACTGGGCATGACTAATGGTCGTGCATGCTTTGGTAACTCGTATGAAGAATGATTGTTAAAAGAAATATTCTTTATTACCATCAGAATTTTTAAGAGGGCCTAATTCTAGTAGAACAATGAATGAACCCTTGTTAAAACCATTGCTGCTTTTAATTGGCGATGATGATTCAGTCTGGGGTAATACCCCCGGTCAGCCCTCTGAACGACGCACTGGGTACAATAAACTGAGAGCCAAAAACTACATTTCCATATGGCTGCTCAGGAGAACAAAATGGGATTTCTTTGTATAACATATGTTCCCTCTGTTCCCATTCCCAGTTCGGTGAGCACTGCGTTAAATTACATTGATCCTCATTTCTAAGTAATGATATGTGATCATATTTGAATATACAACGGGTAAAAACGTATAATGTATCTAATGAATTTAAAACAAATATGGTTAAGTATTTAACTGATATTACTTTAATTAATCACAAGATGGCAAGCTGTTTGGGTTAAATGTACTACAAGAAACAGGCGGTTCGGAAGAAAAACATTTTGGGTATGGGATGAGAGCAGCTTCAGAGTTAAAGGCGATATGCACTCTTTGCCTCGTTTACATTTCTATTAGCTGTATCATCTTAATTTGGCCCTAAACTAAAATACTCGATGTAAGTTTAAGTTTGCTCTATGGCAACTCTTCTCAAGCTTTTTGTTAATCAATCTCTGAAAAATTAGTATTTTCTTGAAAGGGTGGAAGTAAACCTTCAACCCAATACAATTAAAACAAAAATATTAAAATAGCAAAGCAAATGTGCGTGAAAAATGATGCACGATTCCAAGTTATTCCTCAGGGAATAATTCTTCTATAAAAGGACAGCAATAAAATAACCCTGTGCAGCACGATCTCTTGGAATATATCCTGATTATTGGTGCTTAGTTGGTTTTCTGTGCTTCACGTTAAGTTTCTTCTATATTTCATGCTTTATAGTAATGGTGTCTCTAGAAAATATTAATATTCAAGGTATATTCAGTCAGTTTGCAGCACTAGAGCGACAGCACTGGCAAATGGGAAGTAAGTTCGCAGTTGTATTCATATATAAGTCGGAATTGACTTAGAGTGTTGTGTTTACCTCGTAGCTTTCTGAAATATTGACTAATAGTGTTCGTTTGTTTATCAAGTCAATTAGATGCGTTGAAATCGTGTCGTAATGGTGATGCGATCATGTATCAATAGTCCAGATTATATCTGCTTGATCTGCGAAAGCTTTGTAGTAGCAAAATAAAAACAACTTATTTCTCAGTTCGTGAAAAATGCGTATCGAGACTATTGCGGTATGGGAATAGGTGAACATGTACGTAAGTATAAAATGTAAAATGTACTGAACATAAGTGGCTATTATGGGCTAATTTCAAAGTAATTGGCCTATTAATAGGTTTGCAAACAGGCTGTATGATAATGCTATATTTCTGTTAGTCTGGGTGCACGTGTCATCCCGTAGGTTATTTCATGAAGGAAGTATGAAAGTTGGTTCAATCTCTTCGATGTATATAATAAGAATTTTGATGATAATAACCGGTCATCTTGTGCAGATACCCGATAACGAAAAAAAATGGCGGAATTGTTGAAAAACAAGCGTTGTCCCGTGAGTTACTTTCATGAACCAAGTCTGAGAACTGGCTCTATCTGGTCGTTTAGATGACACAAAAAGGATCTTGATGGTGATAAGTTTTCATCCAGTGCAGTGCAGAGACGTGCATGAAGAAAAACATCCTGTGCATGAAAACAAAAAACGAGAAAATTTAGGCAAACTTAACGATCATAAAATTATGTCATATGAGGTCGAGTAAACTGATTTTACACTTTGTGATTTCATTAAACGATTTTAGTGCCAGATATACATGTGAATGTAAACAATAAAATTTTTCACGAGTTAAAATAAAAGATGATAAGGAAACGATTGAAAGGAGAAGTCAAGCACGTCTTTATTTAATAGCAAAATCCTGCAATTATGATTAGCATATGGTTAATTCCTCATAATTCAAAAGAAAAGTACGTACTTGATTAGAAATTGTCATAAAATTAGTTTATTCGTGCTAACAGATAATGATAAAAATGATTCAATTAGTTGATATAGGTTTATTAAGATTGCTTCCTTGAAACTGATTTTCTTTGGTTTACTTTAATATAAGAATATATTAAGACAAAAGCTGTTAGCCTATTTTATATCTGAATCCAGCTGTTTAGAAATAGTATAGCAAACCACTGAGATCACAACTGCAATGATCATTTATTAATTCTTTAACTTGATTTTCTTTTGCAGTTTATAACAGTGAAAATACTTATATAAGCTGGTAATCTTTATTTTCGTCATCACTGTAACATGCTGAATGAAGTTCCTCACTGTCGCTCTCAGAACCATCTTTTTCATCCATTTCTTTACTATTAATACATAGCATTGTGTTTCCTCTGTACTCGCACAGTTCGGTGCATCTTAACTTATTACATTTGCAGGGACAGCCGCTATAGAACAATTCCTTTGACTGATTACAGTTTCAGGTACTGAAGACATTGTACACATAACTGGTTCATATTTGTCTCCTGATTATTTCCATCCGTGTTCAGTTGGATCCGGTATTGCATACGTTTAGATAACAAACCGCGTTTGCATAAGCGAAAGGGGTTTCACATTTACTTTTTAAATAGGACTACTCTTGTAAATTGTTTTGTTTGTATGTCTTTATTCTTGTATTTCATGATTCTTTAGCACTTCAGCTTATCGCACAGTACAAATACAATTACAAATTATGCATTATTTTATTTTGAAGCTGAAAGAAAGCTTCGTCTCTACAAACCTTTGGAAAAATTACTAATAGTATTGTTTTCATGGAATTAACGGTGTTGTTTCTAGATGTCTCTCATTCATGTTAAGTTCATTAGCACTAAATTAGAATGTTTAAACGCATTACTTTATTTTTACTTGAGAAAATGTATGTCTTCAAATAATCTAGTTACACGTTAAATTATACACATTTTTTAAATATTCTTTGCTAAAACTTAATCCTGGATACAAGACCAGCAACTGTACACATATTATAATTCCTTGAGATAGTTCTGATGGTGTAACAAGTTAACAGATTATTCATTATATCGATCAGCATATGGTTCCTGGTCTCTAAAGAAACGTGGTCGCTAATGACAATAAGTAAATTCCTTAGGAGAATGCGTTATCATTTCCGCCTTGTTGTTCAACACTGGTAAATCCGATACAGATTGAAAACTGGAAACCAAAGAGCTAATTTCCATCATCTCAGAAGGAAGGTTGAAGTGCCAATTTAGCTTTCCAGTGGCTGCAAAAGAAAAATGGAAACTTAAGAACATCGACTTTAATCATAAGCAACGCAGTGAATTCGTAACCAGCAAGAAGTAATATCTCCATAATATGGCTTTGACACCACCTGATGGTGGACTACTACAAGCAAGTATTCTTTGTTCGATTACTAGGAAAGTTTGCCAAATGTAAAATGCGTTTAGAAAATTTGGAATGTGAATTTGATAATCCAGTGTAAAGTGTCACCCTCGTCAAAGTTATAGCTGATGTAATCTCCGAGTTATGGATCATTAAAATTATTAGGATCGAGAAGTTGATCTATGGGAACATATTTAATTCAATATTTTTACATTCAATTGAGCAATCAAAATTAAACTTGCACGGTTTAATGTAGAATGTACAGGCTATGCATTTTATTGCCATAAGCAATCCAATGTTGCCTATTTAGTATATAATTATATTTATTCAGATGTAACTACGCCAGATTATTACCTATTTAGAAAGAGAACATACACAACTATTATAACACGCATGGTGCACACTATTGCAATCTTTGGAAGAAACAAGATGGATAATTCCATGTTCCGTGGAATAAAATCTACATTCGTGGCGTAATCTGACACAACATGCTGCAAGTACTATCGTGTGGTCATACAATAATAGTGAACGACCAAAGCAATGTTGCCAGGATATAACATTATCTATAAGTGTTCTTGGAAACCAAAGAGATATAAATGTCTCGAAAAATAATTGTATGCATGAAACATAAGAAAGATTGAAGGACATAACACATACATCAGTGATTAGTGGATATATGATGAAATTTTACAGATATATAGTAACTGATATACATGGTCATACCTCTTTAGTTTCGTGTTGCGCTCCTCAACAAGCCATACTTGACCTCTGAAAGCGACAGACATTACACAAAATCAAGGCTATTGTTTGCAGTGAGGAACCGATATATTTTGTATTTCAGCTAGTTTTAACATTAATATTAAACAGTAATCCGATTGTGAAACATCTACGTTTAGGAATAGAGTTCAACTAACTAATTTACTATTGTTTAAGTATCTGACGGTCATACTTCTGTAGCAACCATAAGCAAAGTGAAGATATACCAAAACTATACACAATCTCTTTTTTTGTATTTTATGATTTTGGTTCTTGCGTATCAGAATTAGTCAATAGGAAGCATAATTAATTGTGTTTATAATAATGACCAAAGATTCATCAATTGAATAAAACAAATATCAGCATTGCTTTGGTCGTTCAGCATTATTATATGTCGTGAGTGACACTGCATGATACTAATTGCAGCATGATAAATCAGATCATGCCACGAATCTGGATTTTGCATTCTATGGAGCATGGATTGACGGCGAATTATTCCATCTTGTTTCTTCCAGAGTTTGTAATACTATATACCTTGCCTGTTATATTAATTTTTGTCTGGTGTGTTTTTTCTTTATATGTAACAACGTGATGTAGTGCCATTTGAAAAAAATATATATATACAAATTTGTACTGAGTTTTCAGCACAAGACCATTGATAGAAACTGATAACATATTTATCCTACATTAAGTCGTGTAAGTATAATTCTAATTGCTCAATTGAATATGAGGATGTTGAATTAAACATGCAATTCGATGCTAATAATTTTACTGATCCATAACTTAGAAAATTATGGCCATCATCAGCTACAACTTTGCTGAAAGTCATAGCTAGTAGTGGACTATCAAATCCATATTTCAAATTTTCTAAACCCATTTTATGGTTGGGAAGCATTCCTAGTAAGAAAGGCACGGACTTCATCTGTCCCTAAGTGCCCAAGATCTCTTAACCTGTGGTCGCAATGCAGGTGGATTGTTTGTCGAGTGCATGGATTCTGTTTGTTACCCACCACCCGCCAAGCAACCACTTACTCTGCGACTTCATGGCTAGTATACCATTATGTCCGTGTCATAATTAGTTTGTCGTTGCTCGGACGCAGTACCCTTGATCAAATAGTTTAAGGACACTTTCAACGCTCCAAAAATATGAAAGGGAATCAAAAATAGCTGTACACTGTAAATTAGCTATCGGTGATATTTATAACATGATTTAAGGGCTCAGATTGTTTTTAATTTGCTACTATTTTAAATTCCGTTCCTTCTCCTTGACATGATTGAGCTTGTTCTAGGGTCATTCTATGACAAGTCGACACATTTTAAAACAATTGGTTGCATCACCATTTTAGAAGAAAAATATATTTCATACTGAGTTCCTACATGCCTTAGGATATCAGAATGTTTTTAAACAAATGTTCTACACTTAGTTTTTCCAGGATCAACAATATTTCCAATATGGCGGGTGACGTTTTCAGATCACACATCTATGTCCTGCAACGTGAATATCTAAAATGAACTACAGGGCTCTACGAGGAGTATTTGGAAGCTAAGTGGCCAGCAGGGTTCATAGATTTGAATCAAAGAGGAAATATGAGAGTTTTCATGAAACAAAGTACCACGCTAGAAAAGATATATGGACGGAGTTAGGTTTATAGCGATACACTCTGTCAATTGAGTCAACTGCTGGTATAATTTCAATCAAACAGGACTGTTACTGCTATTGGTCAAAGAGACATAAGATTTAGCAGAGGTTGCTGATTGTCAGTGCACTTAGTTTGTATTGAGTACATCGTCCTGTTTATGAAACATGAATTACTTGATTTAAAATAAAATTACCAGAGACGAGGCCAGAACATTTATTTTCCTTTAATAGTAGATAATACACATAGTGATAACGCTCGCTGCCTTGTAATCAAGGAGTTCCTTGTTAGATTTCTGATGGAGATACAAGTGGCTCGTTGCGCACGTTAAACTGTAGCCCACATAACTGCAATGTCATGAGGCCTGCTTCTTGAGTGGTTAGATCGAAATCGAGAATCAGCTACAGTAAAATATTGCCTAACATACAGGGCGAGATATAATTAATGCTTTCGTAGTAAGTCGTCACACATTTCTCTAACAAGTGAAACAGAAAGTTGTCTAAGCGATAAATACGATATTTACAGTTAGCTAAGCGCAAATAACATAATATGTATTTACCATCAATAAAAGAAAATAATTAGGTAATCCCAACGAAATTTAGAAATTTACTGACAAAAAAATGACGTTATTTTTGCCGCACTCTACACATTATGCGATAGCTCAAAGGGTATTGTTCTGATCTTGATCAAATTATTTTTCCAAACATACCTAAAGTGTGCAGATTTTAATAGTTTATGTAAGACGAAAGTGCATTTAAAGAGTAGTTATCCATCATGTTGGACCTGGCCCTATCTTTGTCACAGTGGACATTCACTTGAAGACCTCTTAGATTTGACACATTTAAATCAGACAATAATGAGAGCCCTCGAGAGGATATTGGTCCGGGATCAATTTTCAACAACAGTTTCCGATTTCGGGATATCATGCTACCCAAGTAGGTTTGCCAACTGTGAGGAATAAAATGTCCGGCACCTCCATTCATATAGACCCAGCTATGACGTGAAGTGGTTGCATAAACCACAGGATGATATATACTGCCCTGAAAAAACACAAAGAAGTAAAAAATAACATTTTCTTGTGAAGGAAAAAGAGGTAATCGAAAACTAGATCTGATGACCAATACATGGAAACACATCCTCCATTATAAATGATAAAAATTAGAAACTAGGACAGTTTATCCTCCAACTTTTATAGATCAAAAGTGGATCCAACCAACTGATTAGTGTGATATAGGCCTGATTCTAAATTCTATAATAGCCTTTGCATATAATGAGTAGTTTTATTGTTTCTAGTCACAATTATTTAACGTTATTTATAACAATTAACAGCAATTGAATATTTAATCAATCCCAAGAGCAATCAGAACAATCAGTTGCTTCAATCGACTTAATAGCATTTGTTTGTATGCTGCAATTACATTTGCTACTCTTGTTCCGATGTACGCATTTTTAATATGTTACATTTCACCGAAATAGTTTACAGAAGTTAGGTTAGGTTTTTTTTTTGTTATTCACCTATCTAAGACTTTAACCAATTCACGTGAATAGGTTAGTAACGTCAGATTATATGCTTTCTTATCATACGAGAAGCATACGCAACACATCACGTTGAAAAGGAACTCGAACCAGACAGTTTGCCACATAATTCAGCAGAACGCTAACAGATTGCTCGTTCGCTAGTATCTTTATGGTGGCAATGAGCCCGAACTCCCACCACATTTCTACTGACACCTGCTAACCATTCCCTGAATTAGGTATAAATAGTTTTAGTCAAGGATAGTGCAGTAAGAGCTACTATGAACTAGTAGGTAGAGGATTGGGTAGGTGGGACAGTAGTGACCGGTTCGATTATTCTACAGATCTTCAGCTTTTGTTTCATAGCACTAATTCAATAAAATATATTATGTAAAGTTAAACTTATTGTGCACGTGATGAAACAAAAATTCCCTTTATTTAAGCAGTTCATACAATTCACAGAAACAATATAAAAGCAAGGTTAGATTATTGTTTCCTTTAACACTTTTAACTATAGACTCCCTCTATTGAGTCCCTCACAGCCTGCATGTCATATTTTGGTTAAATTGCAAAGACAGTCTTTGACTATGTGGTGAAACTGTAGATTGTTTACGCCTTTCGTTATGCACGAACACACGTTGTATAAAAGTTTGTTTTAAATTGTATTTATAATGCTGTGCTCTGAACGAGATAATAAGAGAGACAGCCAGGGAAATAGCAGGCACCAGAAAGAAAAGAGAGAGCAAAATCTCAGAAGAAACTAAACTCTTGATGAAGAAAAGAAGGGAAATGAAAGAAGAGGAAAATTACATATAAAGGATTGAATACATAGAACTAAATAAAACCGTAAGGAAGAAAATAAGAGAGGATGTTCGAAGATATAACGAAAATCTTGTTAGAAATACAATCGAAGAGAACAAGAGCCTGAAGAAAACCAAACAGGAGCTCATGATAGGGAAAAAGCAAATAATTGCAGTTAAGAGACCAGACACGAAATAAGGAAGAAATTATAAAAATATTTGAAAAATTCTACAGAGAATTGTACTACTCCGAAGAAGAGCTAGGAAATGAAGACTAAGAAGAAAATGATGTAGATGTCCCAGATGTAATGAAAGAAGTGGATAAAGTAATTCGAGGGATGAAGAACGGAAAGACGTCAGCAGAAGATGGACTCACAGCGGAGATGTTTAAATGGGGAGGTGAAAAGATGAAAGAGGAACTTCCGAAATTATTCACAATGTGCCTGAGGAAGAGAGAAATACCGTCAAGTTGGAATAATGATGTTATTATTTTGTTGTACAAGAAAGGGGACAAAAAACGCGTCGAAAACTACAGACCAAATAGTTTACTGTCAGTTCTATACAAAATGTTCACCAAAGCTATTTTGAATCGTATTGAACGGGACTTGGATTTTAACCAGGGAAGAGAACAATCCGGATTTTCGTGGTGGATTTAGTATAATGGACCACATACAAACATTGAATGAAGTTATGGAAAGGACTAATGAATATGAACTTCCACTATGTTTGGGATTTATAGATTTTGAAAATGCATTCGATTCGGTCTCCTTGTCAGCAGTACATAAATCACTTGAACATCAAACTACTTCGAAACATTTAATCGACTGCCACATCTGTCATTATACTACATCAAGAAAGTGAAAAATTTAAAGTTGGAAAGGGAGTAAGGCAAGGAGATTCAATTTCCCCAAAACTGTTTTGTGCTGTCCTGGAGAAAGTGTTCCAAAATTTAAACTAGGATGAAGTTGGAATTAAAATTAATGGCGAATATCTTCATCACCTACGGTTCGCTGATGATATAGTCCTGTTTGCTTCAAATGCGGAAGAACTACAAACCAGTATGGAAGAACTGAATAATGAGAGTTCGAAAATAGGACTTAAAATGAATTTCAGTAAAACAAAGGTCATATACAATCAACATGCTGCAAAAAGAGAAATAAAGACTAGCGGAGAGACAATAGGCATAGTTGATGAGTATGTTTACCTAGAGCAGCTCAAAACATCGAATGCTAAGTTGACGGATGAAATAAATAGAAAATGCAAAATGGCGTTGAGTTCGTTTGGAAGACTATACTTTATTTTGAAAAGCAAACTACCAATGTGTCTGAAGCGTAAAGTTTTTAATCAATGTGTCTTACCTGTGATTATGTACGGCTGTGAAACTTGGACATTGATTGAGAGTCACACAAAGAGAAATGGAGAGATGCATGCTAAGAATAACCAGGAGTTACAGGAAGACAAATGAATGGATCCGCGCACAAACAAAGGTTAGAGGATGTAATCAAGACTGCGAAGAAGCTGAAGTGGAAATGGTCCGGTCACATAGCTAGACGAACAGATGGAAGGTGGACGACTAAAGTGCTACATTGGATTCCTAGAGAAAAGAAACGACCGAGACAACGTCCAAATGCAAGATGAGTAGATGAAATCAAGCGTTTTTCAGGAGTTACATGGATGAGGATAGCAGCAGACCGAGATATGTAGAAAGAAAAGGGGGAGGCCTTCATCCAGCAGTGGATAGAAAACGGCTGAATATGATGATGATGATGATTTATTATTAATAATTTTTGTTTAATTATTAATAATAATAAAAAAATAATAATAATTGTTCTTACAAATGAACAGTAACAATTTTAGTCAGAAACTGTACAACTGAAAATTTGGGAGTACAAAATACCTATAGTTTTTCTGTGGTACTGTTTTTACAGCGTAGAGTTTCGGTTCTAAAAGCAATCGTCCGAACTTCGAGGCTTGCATGGTAGCATCTCAGAAACACAAACATTCATTTTTTATAAAGCGCTTGGCAGCACTGAGAACTTTAGTGCTTAAAGACGGAGGAACTCGCACTATTTTTCTATTCTGACTAAAAATGCTTTAGCGAATTTTGGTGGAGATAGATCAAATAGATTGGACGTAATGTGCAAATTGGAATTTTAAGCAATCTAATTGGTAACACTAAGCCTCTGCAGCAGCCTGAACGATTCCAGTGTCCCTGAGCTAGTTTAGCCAAAACCTTTCCCACGACATCTCTCTCTGCTTGTTGTTGTTTCTGAGATTTATTTTCTGGACATTTTATTTATTTATTGTCTTATTTTCCAAGGTGGAGTTAAGATATTGTTCCACTCAATAGTACATACATAATTTATAAAGTGATCAACTTAACACAATTGATAATAATTAACAAAAAATAATGATGATTAAGTTAGTACACCTAGCGACATAAAGGAAATAAAACAAAACAAACAAGGCCAAGCAGACACAGATACACGTACTTACATGTTAACATTTTATAAAATTACGTGGGGCGAGTACATGGAGAATGAGCTGACATATATAGAAATCCTGGGCTGAGCGGACAATACATAAAAGATTACTGTAGTTCGTGGGACAAGGGGAGATGATTTTGCTTCGCCATATTTTTAAACCTTCCTTCAAACCTTTTTCCAGACTTGAGACTAGACAGTGTCTAAATTTCTTTACATTGGTGGCTTATAGGCTGTTTTATATACAGCAGCTTTCAGCGCATATGTTCTTCAATTGCTGTTACAACTAATAATATTAGGCCTAAACTGCTTTACTCAAATTTCGATGCATATGCCAAAACTGACAGACGCTACATTAGATCTTTTGATTCACTTTAATGTGTAGAATTCGATTTATCCTGTGGTCAGTTTCATTGTATTTCCTCCTTTTTTATTATGCCAAACATTTAATTCAGTAGGCGTCATGTTTTCTGAAATTTCTTCAGCTTCTTTTTCTATCTTTTGGATTAAATAAAACATATGCCGATGGTTTTTGTCTTTGTTTATATTCACTTTGCTATTGAACTTAAAATTGCATCCCTCGATGGCGTTGTTCGTCCTGTGTTGTTTCCCGTGAACATTCTACACAAAGACAGGGATTCGTGCATTATTAAGCCACTGGTCGACGAATTAGTCCAAGAATTTGTAACTTATAATTTTTTTTACAGATGTGGACAAATTATTAGCAAATTTTCTGAAAGTCATGCAAATGTGCTGATTTATTGTATTTCTGAAAGTTTGTTGAAGAGAACTAGTCCTTTGTGAGACACCACGTGACAATATGATTACTGAGCGACATTTATAAGTTCTTTACGAATTCTGACAGTACAGGTGAATGATGATTCATCGAGTAATCTGACGCAACATGAGGACACGTGGTTTCCGGACCAAGAATGTTTGAATGGAGGAAAAGCCCAGGGGGCAAGTAAACTCGTCTTCGGAGATAAAATCACTGATAATGTTCAGTTAAAAGCCTTTCTTGATGGGAAAATGACTTGCTGGAGCAGTTACTAGTTCATTGACGATTGCCTTGTGTTTCAAGTGCGATTTTGTGTGTTTGCTTGAAGAGGATTCTTTGAATTGTTGTGAACTGTGGTTTTGGAGCAATGGGTAAGAGAAAAGATGTATCGCCAACGAAACGAGCAATAATTCGGACTCTGTTGAACTTGAAAAGCATGTCCAAGTCGGAAATTAGCAGAAACGTCGAGGTCAGTGCATCGTATGTTACAAGATTTGCACAAAACGTAAGCCGTGGGAATGCACTGTCACCAAAACGTACAGGTGCTTGCGGCCTAAAATCATCCCTATCAGCTTCTGCAGAAAGACTGCTTTTAAGGAAAGCAAGAAAAAGTCGTCGAGCAACTTCTACACAACTACAGGGAATGCTCGCAAATGATGGTGTCCATGTTTCATAGAGAACTGTTCGTCGCCGATTGTTTGAGCCAGGGCTGAAAGCTAGGCGTCCCAGAAAGAAACAAAAACTGACGCCGACAATGGTGAAGAAACGGTATCACTAGGATCGGAATGCAAATGATTGGGGAAAGGTAGGGTGATATTTTCTTTGTCATTTGAGTGTGCTCATACGAATGTTAATGTGATGCATGTGGACTTCACTAATGTTAAAGACATTAAAACATGGTCATTTGTCCACAAATTCCATTCAGTGATGAGACCATAATTTCTATAGAAGACGAGAATTCCCAGTATGTGCGGAGAACCGAAGGCGAAGCCTTTAAGGCAGAATGTGTAAGAAAAAGTGTGAAATATCCAACACACGTGATGGTATGGACCTGCATTAGTGTGAAAGGAACGGGACGTCTCTATATAGTAGAAGGAAACATGAACGCAGGGCAATATCAACAAGTCATCACAGAACATCTTTTACCACAGTTGCGTGAATGGTTTCCATCTGGGGACCCGATATTTATGCATGCAGGCTAAGGCTGTTTCCAAGACTTTGGAACAGAAAGGCGTCAGAGTCCTTCCGTGGCCTGGAGACAGCCCAGATATGAACCCCATAGAGTCTCTGTGGGCCTTCCTGAAGAAAAAAGTTACGGTGCAGCATCCAACTTCAAGAAACAAGCTGATAGAAGTGGTGCATAATACATGGCACGGTGACCCCAGAAATAAAGAACTTTTGCTGTGCGTTAATCAACCAGATGCCAAAACGAATCCAGGCAATATGTCAAGTCAAGGGTTTCCATACAAAGTACTGAAATACTGTATTAAACCGTTTACACACGTCTTCTTTCTTTTCTTTGTGATTTTCTTCACTTTTCACGTGAAAGCTCTACAATTGCTAATAATTTGTCCACGTCTGTACATTATCAAGCGCCAATGTTTGTCGATGGTATGAAGATGAAATACAGCAAGAGCCGCACACATCTTGCACGTTTTCTTGATTTCTTCATTTTGCTTGTACTTATTAACTAGGCCAATTTATTTTACTTTATTAAGATTTCATAGCTAAGTTGTAGAGCGTTGGCGCAGTATTCGGGAGTTCGTCTGTTCGATCCCAGTGGCCGACCATCTTGACTGACACTTTTCCAGTTTTTTTTCTCTGTCACACCAGGCAATTTCCAGGATGTCACCTTCAACCTATGCACTGACCGACACTTTCCCGAATCCATTCTCTTCCCCTATCACGATCTGAGCTTTAGATGCCTAAGGGCCATAAATAAAAATTCAAATTCAAAATTGATTAGGATGGTATGAACAACCTGGTAATGCAAGTTTCGGGAAGCACATCTTTCTTGCCTCCACGACAGCATTTCGAAGTCTATTTTAATATTATTTAGTTTCAAACCCTGGTTCTTAATCGTAGTAAACAAGTGAATGTACGTTATTATTAGAAACACTAAGGAAATGTGAAGTCTATTGAATTAGGCGATCGACCAAAAAAAGAAATGCATTGAAATTGACCAAACTGTGAGCTAAACTTTTTAGCCTACCAATGTGTAGCAACTTACATATTGTCCAGTCCCACTCTTGAAGAAAGTAAGGGTTAAAAATTTGATCAAGATAAACCATGTCCTCTTATCCCACGAACTGCAGTTCGTTTTATGTATTGTCCGCTGAGCCCACGATTTTAATATGTCTATGTCCTCTCAGTCCAAACTGGCTCGCCCCACGACACGTTTTATAAAAACCACAAACCCGTTTACCATTTATAAGACTAATAATACTAATGGGCTTACGCCAATAATAATAATAATAATAATAATAATAATAATTCACGAAGATAATTTATCAGCACATTAAAAAAGAATGTTGGATTCATTCTCCTTCTTCCTTTCTTCCTTCCTTTTTTTAAATTCTACTTAGTTGTACTTGACTGCAGTTGTTGTATTTCGGGCGGAAGACCATTTTTTTAAGCTTAGGTGTTGGGAACCGTGACAGATTTGAAATAGCAATTAGGAGACTGATAAGGGACCGAGAGTAATCTGCTTTCCGTTGACATCGTGCAATCATGGTACGAGATAAGCGACTGAAAGCGTTTGTGCAAGAACAGAAAGGTTGTTGATGACGAAGTATTTTGAGGAGCAGTGTTAGTTTGTGTAAGTGGCTTCTTTCATTAGGTTTATGTATTGACAATTGTCTATAACAGCGAGTCAAGTGGTGTGCGTTCTTGAGAAAAACAAATGTAAGACAGGCATTTTGTATGCGCTGTAGTCGACTGGCCAGTTCATCCTTGAGATTGGATATGGACAGACAGACGGACTGAGCAGTATTATAAGGTATCTTCTTGTTAGCTACACTGTCAAGGAACTATAAAAGCATTAATAGTGTAAATATAGCAAGAAAATGATGTTGATTTCAAAGAAAATAGAGATCTTGTACCTTCGAATTGTCAATAAATTAGACTAAAACACGAATAGTAAACAACATTCTAGGATTGTTCTTCTACTCCTCCATAGATGTCCAACGCTTATTTTATTCTACTTTTCTTCACTTTGTTGCTGTCACTTAACTTTCTGAAGAAAGCATTCCACCCCTAATTGAACATTTTCTATCCAGCTGGAAATGTTATCATAAATTATTTATATCATAGACGGGTTTAGGTTCTTCTTTTTTCCATAAAACAAATCTTGTTATAGAGTTCCTCCTTCTAATGTTAAATTAGTTGGCTACTATGTTGTCATTCAACTTGTTTTCTACTACACTATCGGTGATATTTTTGAAAAGGCACTGAGGGACGCATTATGTCCGTGCCTTGTTTACCAGGAATCCTTCTGAATTGTAAAATTTGTTCAGAAAATTTGAGAAGTGAATTTGATAGTGCACTACAAGGTATGACTTTCGACAATGTTCTAGATGATGATGGCCGTAAATCCCCGAGCTATGGATCAATAAAATTATTAGGAATGAGAAATTAGACTATGGGAATATTGGTATATTTAATTCACTACTTTTATATTAAATTGTGTAATCAAAATTAAAGTTGCACGGTTTAATGTAGAATGTGCAGGTTTTGGTTTTTGTTGTCATAAGTAATTCAGTGTTTCCAGGTTAGCCTATAATTACATTTTTAGATGGCACATATTTAGAAAGCTCACATAAAAGTAATATAAAACACATGGTATACAGTATTGCAATCTTTGGAGCAAACAAGATGGATAATTCCATGTTCCATAGAATGCAAAATCTACATTCGTGGCGTACTCTGATTTAACATGCTGCAAGCAGAATCGTATAGAATCACTCTGGTCAGAAAATTGTTCTAAACGACCAAAGCAATGTTGCCAGGATATAATATTATGTATAAGTAGTTTCCAAGTCTAAAAATATAAACGACTGGAATAATAATAGTATGCATGAAGTACATGAAATAGATTGAATGACGTAACACATACATCAGTGATTAGAGAATTCAATTCTACAGAGATATATAGTAACTGGTAAACATTGTCACACTTCATGTAGTTTCGTGTGGTGTTCGTAGTGCTTCAGCAAATCACTTGATTGCTGGCGTCACACCAGCAATCAAGACTCTTGTTTGCAGTGAGGAAATGATTAACTTTTTTATTCCAGTAAGCGTAAACTGAATATTGAAGAGTGCTAACTGCAATGCTTACATGTGCTATAAATATTCCGATCGTGAAACAACTACATTTAGGAACAGAATTCAGGTAACTCCATTAATATATGTTGTTCACATTCTCTTATCTGTACGTGGTAAATACTAATTGGTGACAGTGCTATCTGAGTTATCTGACGTTCATGCTGATGTACCAGCCATAAACAAAGTGAATATATACCACAACTATACACAATCTTTTTCTTTATATATTATACATTTGATTCTTGGGCATCACAATTATTAGTCAATAGGAAGCATAATTAATTGTAACACGATAAGGTGAATTTTATGGGCGGTAAAAGCAACATAATTGATTATGTTTATAATAATAACCAAAGTAAAGTAACAGAAACATGAAGTTTTATTTGTATGAATGCTACTCCATTATATTATTATATTTTAAACCGGCAAGAAGTTAACTGTTTAGTTTCTCATACAACTATAAAACACAGTGCATACATGTAAAGTCATGCAGAATCACTGTAGGCCCACTAATGCTTTGTGAAGTTATCCATGAATAGAATAAAGCAAATATCAGCATTGCTTTCGTCGTTCAGAATTATTCTATGCCTAGAGTGATACTGCGTGATACTAATTGTAGCATGTTAAATCAGATTACCCCACGAATGTGGGTTTTGCATTCTAAGGAGCTTGGACTGACGGCGAATTATGTCATCTTGATTCTTCCAAAGTTTGCAGTACTATATAGCGTGCATATTATATTAGTTTTTCCTTGGTGTGTTCTTTCTTCGTATGTAAAAACGTGATGTAGTGCCATTTAAAAGCATACAATTTTATAATAAAATGGCAACACTACATCACTTAGAACAACACAATTGATAGAAATTATAACATATACAAATTATACATCCTACACAAAGCCGTCTAAGCTTAAGTGCTCAATTAAATATAAGGATATTGAATTAAATATGTCAATCGATGCTAATAATTTTACTGATCCATACTTCGAAATTTATTTCCATCATCAGCTACAACTTTGCCAAAATTCATAGCTTGTAGTGGACTATGAAATCCACATTTCAAATTTTCTAAACCCATTTTACAGTTGGGAAGCATGCCTAATAAGCAAGGTACGGACCTCATGTTTCCCTAAGTGCCCAAGATGTCTTAACCTGTTGCCGCAATGCAGATGGGTTGTTTGGTGCGTACATGGATTCTGTTTGCTACCCTCCACTAGCCAACTAACCCACCTGCACTGCGACCGCAGGGTCAGTTTAGATTTAAGTCCGTGCCTTGATTAGTTTGTCGTTGTTTGGGACGCATCAGGTTCAGTACATTTAATTAAATAATTTAAAGACACTTTCAATGCTCCAAAAATATGAAGCTGGGTCGATCTAGCATTAGTAAATATACGAAGACATATCAGCATAAACGAGGTTAGGGCTTCCAGGGGAGTGGAAAGGGACAGCACAATTTGTTGAGATGTCGTTGGAAATCGTCTTGATTGGTGAAGTGAGTCAGTGTTGCCAAGACATTTTAAAATCAATTTTTCAATTGTTTCCATTCCTTTTTACTTACCCCCACCAAACTTGGCTTATACACTATTCGGCACAATAGAAGACTACTATGTGTGTCCCTGTCTACAGACGCCCTAGTTGTCAGTGTTGGAAACCCATTTTCTATAAAATCCATTTCTCAATTATTTTTCTATTACGTAAGATGTAAGAGCAGCAAACTTAGCACATAGATTGTTCTTCCCAATAGAAAAATACTGTTGATATCAACATTCCTAAGCACTCTAGATGTCAGTGTTCCTAACCTATTTTCTACAAATATTTTTTGAGCTTGATTCAGATTATTTTAATTTATCTTCATTAGTACAAATTTGTTTGCTGAAGGGTGTAAAAGTGGATAACGGATTAAGCTGTTCTCTGCTATCATTAATAATACTGATCTACTCCCAGAACCAAAGTCAATTTGAGATAAGCAAAATGAAATAATACGAAACATTCCTCTTTCAGAAGAGATTACGAGGGGTGTTCAATAAGTTATTTAGAAGAATTCTACTATTCTACAAATCAATTGTAGATTTCTACAAGAACAACACCTTTTGTGTCCCTAAAACTCTTGTCATAATCTTTTCAATTGACTGTTGCATAATAAATTTCTCAGGAGCTGGAGTTCCCTTGTGTTACCATTACATGGACTCATATTTGGTCGTAGGTTCATAGTACTAGTCCCTTGTTTCAATTCTTGTGATAATTGTTGAGTAAAAGGTGTCTGGGTTGTCTCCAAGCATGTCTAAATTCTCTTGGCAACATTGCTGGTGAAATGCGTTATGCTCAGGAG
The DNA here is from genome assembly GCA_022664845.1 of Lepisma saccharinum. Lineage (NCBI taxonomy): Eukaryota > Metazoa > Arthropoda > Insecta > Zygentoma > Lepismatidae > Lepisma > Lepisma saccharinum. The sequence continues at coordinate 59,564 of JAGDQP010000758.1, forward strand.
TCAACATTTCTGGCATCCACCTGTAACTAACTTTTCAAATCCTCAAGAGTGTGTGAATGATACTGGGAACTGTGCCAGTTAAAATTACCAGTTCATGAGCTATAACACTGATCTTAGCAGGAAGATCTTTAAAACCATAACCAACATTTTTGGCATATTTCCTTTGAAGATGCCTCCACAGGTTGTTCTGAACGTGGGTCATCTTGAACCGATTTCGTCTCCCATTTAAGTTGCTTGACCAAGATCTTCACTTGTTACTGTGAAGGTGCATCATCCCCACATACAGCATACACCTTCTCGTAGATTTCTTTGGGCGCCTTCCCCTCCATTGAGAGGAATCTTATCGCGGAACTAATCTCGAAATTACTCACGTTACTTTTAACTGCACTTCCCATCCTCCGAATTCAAGTGATTAATGTAGTATGATTTTAATTTCGCGTGTAGCAGGCCAAGACATGTCGTAACCTGCACGTGCAAGGTCAGCTCTCTTGCAATGAATAAAGATATTGAGGAACATTACTTATTGAACGCACCTCGTAGACATGTTCGCGCAAATTGGGTGTGTTTTCATCTAGGGAAAAGCAACAACAAGTAAAGTGACCTAGATATCAGGCGTGCCATCTATTGTGTTTACTCTGTTTCTTTTTTCAACGTAGAATAAATCCTTTCAATGTTATACTAAACTGGACAAATGCCCACCTTGCCTTGATCTCGGTATTATTGTTCTTTTTTATCTTAATACATATTAGTTCGTTTTAATGTTTATATTAAATAGGCACATCTCTGAGGTCAAAGTTACTACATAGCGATCAGGTAGAAACTCTTATCAAGCCTCTGAATTATTAAAATGCATGACTCTCCTCCTCAAATGATGCCCGTGCAGACAATTGCAGTTATGGAAAAAAAGGTTACGTAGATAAATAAAGAATAGCATCGAATGGTCCTCCACTATACAACAAAGGATAAAATCAGTAACTACCATAAAACGGTTGAAACCTAAGAATATCCTACATACTCTTCCGCAATCCAACTCTCTGTCGCAAATAAGTTAATAATTTTCCATTATATAAAACAGGTTTAGTGAAAAAATCAAATTCTAATTCCTTCATCGCTTAATGGTTAAGCGGCTCAAAAAATATGAAACATTATCTCCTGTGGTCATTAATGAAGTTTTGTAGTTCCAGTTCTCCCCAATATCCCCAATATACAATTGTCCCCAGTCAGAGTCTGTAAATGTTTTGTGAGTGGCACATTGTTGCCGTGATATATTAACGCCCAACAAAAACAACTGTAACATTTTAAAATATCGGTATAAAATTACCAATGATCTACAATTTTCTGTAAATTTTACAAGACACTAAGTAATGCATTTAACTAATACTTATCCGATCCTTTGTCGTACAACCATCCAAATGTGTCGGTGCTCCATGCTATAATGATTTACCCACAAAACACAATGCGGAATACTCATTCGTTTTCTCCATTGTAGCCTGCAAGTAGTAGGATGAACTACAAACAGGATGAAGGTGTATTGTTGTTGTCAGTCTACAACATTCTGAAACCCACAAATAAATTTTCATTAATGAACTGAAATGCAAATAAAGAAATATATCTTAGTCCTATTTTGTGTCTGTTTTTAGTTGATACGAGCTTTATTACTAGGCCTTAAAATCAAAGATTTGTTGATTTGATTCTTCGAGGGGACTTCCGGCACTTCCATTGCTAACTATCTATGACGTGAAGTGGTTGCACAAACCACAGGATGATATATACTGCCATGTAGGGTTGCCACCTTTTGATGGATGAATTACGGGACACTCGGAAAAAAATACGGGATAACAGGAAAAATACGGGACAAATTTGAAATAAATTAAAATAAAAGTAGCTTGTTAGGCCCTGTACTACTATATGACTATACGCACAATTTAAAACTTCCATAATAATCAATTACACACAGATAACGCCTTGCTTGCAAATGCTCACACCCCAAAAGCACTGGTGGGCGGAAAATGGATATTTCAATTCCCTCAACACAATTAACGTTAGTATTTGTATTTCGAAAATAATAATAATAAACTTTATAAAGACATTCTTTTCTTAATCAGTTCGTACTAAAAAGTAACAAAATAATTTTGTTTATGCATTCTTAAAAAGAAAAGCATGGGGCGCGCTCTCATATACAGTCACTTTATAAATTCTTGAAATGACGCGCCTCATTCTTTTCTTTTTAGTCATGCATAAACAAAATTATTACTTTTTACTTGTTAGTACGAATTGATTAAGAAAAGAATGTCTTAAAAAGGTTTATTATTATTTTATTTTTCGAGTTATTTAGATGTTCGGATACATTTTCTCAAGCTAAATGTTTTGTGACCCAAATCCTACAGTGTTCTGTAACCAGAAAAACCCAGGCTAGTTGCAGGCTAGTATTTATTTTAGGATAAAGAAGTTGAGAATGAAAAAAAATATTAAAATTTTCTTTTAAAATATAAAAATGTTAAAGTAACAATGGAATATTGTATTATCTCCGGACTTACGTTGCTCTGCAAAATTTCATAATTCTATGACGTCTGAAAATGAGTTCAATTAACGTTCTAAAATTTGATGACACCACGAACCATTGTGAACTAAAGAAAAGAATGTACAAATTACTGTGTTAATTCAACACTTTTGAGTGCCTTGGGCGACCACCGTTTTGGTCTTGAATAAACACAACAAACACTGTTGATTTCGATGATTCAGCACAATAGATGTATTGCCAATGCTGATTTAACTCAATGAAGAGTGTCATCCTACCACTATCACAGTGTTGAATCACCGAAATCACACAACAAACTATGTTGATTCAACGCAAAAAGTGTGGTCGTTCTGCGAAAAGTGGTCGAAATGTATTGAATTGACACAGTCATTTTCTGCAGTGTGTTATCAACTAGAGCAAACACAATGCTTCATTATTGTATCCCCATACCCAGGACTCATGTTGGGGTCTGGGGATGTGAACAGAATCTGCTCGCTAGTCTGCATAGAAACAGCTGGAAAAGAGACCATCCCTATTTATTTGTTAAAATTATCGATATGTGGAAAATATGTCTGTGAATTTACGGGACACGTAAAATTTACCCAAAATACGGGACAGGTGGCAACCCTACTGCCATGATAAGACACAAAGGAGTAGGAAGTAACTTCTAATTGTACAGGGAAAAGGGGTAATCGAAAACTAGAAATGGTGAACAATAAATGGAAACACCTCCTCCACCAAGAATAGAAAAAGGTAAAAGCTAGGACAGCTTACTCTTCAACTTTAGTAGATAAACGACAGACGCAACTAATTAATTGGTACTATGGTAGAAGGCTTATTTTCCAAGAGAGAAAAAAACAATATTTAACAATTAAACCACAATACTAGTTCAAACAAACAAATTAATTAGCGCTATAGCATGTATCAAAAAATTAAAATACAACGAAAAATGAAAAAAAAATATAAACTAAGCAGAGGGATAACAAAGAATTGAGACCTGTCCGCTCTCAGAAGACAAATAAAATATAACAAGTAACAAGGCAGAAAAATAAGATTTGGAAAACTATGACTGGTGAGACCGAAGTTGAAATCCGGATCCTAGAACTGATTCTCGTCTCCGTTCTAGAGATTATCAGAAATAAAATACCGAGGGCCGGTAAGAGGTTTTACCAGCCAGGAGCTTTAATCAGAAATCTATTACCCTACTAGTGAAATTTCGGCTGGTTAGTAACACTGTATCCGAGAGAAGGGAATCTCGAAATACACCATTTCGCAGTGATACTGAACCCTCGAGTCAGAAATTTGCCTCCAGGAAGGCAAGCAATTAAGATTATTAATATTAACATCTGGTGTGGTGGCTATAAACAATTTAATGAGAACATCTATAAATTACCATAAATTTATTAATATTTAGTAGAAATAATCAATCTGTTCTTTTCTAGCATGAATGTAGTAATTGAGAACACCATTAAATCAGTAGAAAATGTTCTTGGCTGTTAATACGATGTTGAGACCTTGAGAGATATGACAATTGTTAATGCCAATAAATCTAGAATTTGTATAAACGCTTTGGCCTATTAGATTTCAGAAAAGAAGACAGGATAATTTATTCTATCTATCGGCCTTTATTTTGCATCTAAAATTTGTTCTCTATTTTATGTATTGCATTCAATATGAGGCGATTTTAACAAACTAAAAATGTTCTTAAACCTAACGAGTCAACCTAAATGGCATTTTCAGTTCTGTTAGAACTCGTCAAATCTGCATTTGCTTATTCTATGTCTCAAAGGAAAAAAAAGAATTCAGTATAGTTCTCAAAGGTTTTGGGAATATTAAAATTCTATTATAATTCCTGGAGAACGACTTAAATTAATAGTTGTTGGAATTTAGAAACAAAAAGATGTTGAATGAATGATCAACTTCGCATGTGTTAATAGCTTTTCATAAAAAGAAAATGAAATTCTGGAAATTGCAATGATTTTGTCGTTTTACACGAAGAAAATGTTAAGATTAAGATGATGCAGGGACCATACATGTGGAATCCCTACAAAAGATATCAGGACAAGAATCTAAAGGAAGATAATGTGTTGTATGAAAACGATCGTAAGAATAGTAGGAAAAATGATACTGGAAAATATCGAGAATTCGAGAGCTCTAAGATATCCTACGCATTACGCACGAACAATGGGAATAAATATAAATAAGCTAACTACATTTATAGTAATTCAAGGGTCTTCTTTTGAGTTCAGTGCAAGATAACTGTACATACTTCTACCTGAAACAGAAGTTCATAAGGAATATTAAACTGCTTCTATACATTCACTATCGCTACTTGCCCAGTAGTACACGGGCTGATACAAATGTTAAGAAAATGTAGCGCAAGTGTCCGCCTTTTGGCCACGTTTCGCTCACTAGAAAAGTACTACATTAAGCTATTATCACAACGTGAAATAAATCTTGTACCACTTAGGTAGAATCTCTAATGACTATTAAGATGAGAAACTTAAAAAAAAAATATTTACACTGAGTTACCCGTAGTATAAGATTTCCACCATTTTTTATCCATCTACTTTAAGATGAGTTTGCGCAAAATCCAAGTTCGTCGCACTAAATGGTTGATGAAATATATTTCTATTTAAATAATACCGGCATGATTAATATGACGTTGCTACTATGACACACAACAAAACAGTATTAAACAATAATGCTTTGAAAATACAACAATGTAGTGATGGTGAAACGAGGTTTTAATGGCAGATTCTACAGTCGATTACGAAATGTTCAGCTTACTGACTGACGGCAACAGGCCAGAAAGTTAGAGTAAATGTGAGAGCTAACATTAATACGTTCTGATGTTCTCCTCTGGGCAGATATATGTCACTTTCGGGACCTACATTGGCTACTAATAGCACGTTTTAACCAAAGAGGTTTCTAACGAAATTTCCATATGATTTTAATAAGGTAAGAAAATGTTTTAAGAGTGTATTTTTTAAACTCATTGAAATATTAAAGCAAAATTATTTTAAATATGGATGGATAATCTTTGTCAAATAAAAATTACTACAATTAAGGGTTGACAGGGTCCAAAATGAAAGATGAAGTTAAAATGTGCCTACTTTTAACTTTTGAATTTTACTTATGGTCTTTAGGCATATCAGGCTCAGCCTAATTTTAATATCGGTCTGAGCTTTTTTAAGGGTATCAGGTTTGATTTCACCTCAGGCAAGCATTTTTTCTTTTTCTAAAAATAAGAAATGATCATTTTTCTTCAGTTTTACTTTTGAAATAAACCCATGTATTGCTTTATTTGTCTCCTTATAAACTAAACATTTGGCTGTCACAACTAAACTTATCCAGTACCCGCAGCCAGATTGTTTGGTAAACACCTTCCCGCCATTCTGTTTTACTATATGCGTCCAGTAACAGGCACTATAACGTCAGGTACACTGCTTATTGAACACATGGTTTCCGTTCAGTAAATACCTTTAACTAAATATGTTCAGTTGCCATAGTCGTACGTTCGGTAGATTCATCTGGAACTGAACATTATTTTGACTGCCTGCAACTGAACGTTCAGTGACTTTTTTTCTCCGTGTGGTTTAAAAATATATTTGGGGAATGATCAAGTTCTTGAAACAATGTACAGAAGAGTCGAAATCTCTTTACCAAATTTCATACACTATATTCACTTGTTTGTCTCGGGCTTCATGTATCAGGAGATTCAGAGATGACGTATTCCGGCAAGCACCACATGGAAAATGCACTCTGTACAAAAATCTTTCATGACTATATATTCCAAAATAATTCCGAGCATGAGACATGAAGAAAGTAGAATACGGAATTCTACGTGTCTGAAAAATTCTAATCTTCTTGTCTGGAAATTGTATAAATCGAATATTGCCTGTGCGTACATGTAACAGACGATCCTGCGTAGTTCATTACAGTCCTACACCGCTCTAATTATCCTATTAACTTTCCTGTCAGGGAATCTTTATTTTCAATACAATTCTAACTTACAGTTACTAGCCAATGTTTGTACACAACGCAAAATGAAATTACAAATAATTCTGTTATACATTATATTAATCGATTTTCATGATTTAAACATCAAATGAAAGGGAACGGTATGCTCTTAATTTTCATGTGTTTAATGGGATGCCTTTAGTACTCCAGTCCTGAAGTCAGGATTGTGCCCCATCTCCGGGGTTACTTTGGGCATATCTATACGGAATTTCAATTCTTGTACTTTTCACATTACTTGACAACTACCACTAACATAATTATAAAGTATATAAAAATATTGTAACGGAAAAATAATGGAACAGGGAAAAATAGTTACAGTAACAATAATTTTTAGTGTCCCTGATAACTATCGTTGACGGTAATCAATCGCTGCTGTGAACTAGCGAAAGGTTTCTTTAACAATTAATACATTTCTTTGACACGTCTTGCACACAACGTTACTGATAATATTTTAATTTCGCACTAAATAAAAGTAACTAATATGTTCAGCAGTTGTTGAAAGCTTATAATAGCTTTTGAACGTGATATTTGAACTTCTGTAGTGCACTCTTTCCTCTAAGGATCAAACTTTTACATATTTGATTTACAATTGGTCATTCATTTTAGCACCAAATTTCTTCACATTTATTCTAAGGAAAGGGACTAAAACACAGATTTTAAAGGAAGTAGACTGGTGTCAATTTTCAGAAAGATGCATATTAATCGACCAGGAGGCATTTTTGGTGAAAAGCAGGTAAATAGGCATTTTAACATAATTCAACCATTCTGAATTGAAATATTCTGTTTACCAAGCTGAAATTCTACTCTGAAAGCTTCAAAATTACAGTTAAAGTTATAAGGGCCTTCACTAAGCTCCCCGCCACTTTTTTAGTTTTTTTTTAAGGTTGTGGGAAGTCGACGGCCACTATCACAATTTTGGAAAGTGAGCAGGATAGAATTTAAGAAATTATATGATCTGAAATGATCAGTGCTGTAAACAACTTATTTTCCTCCCAGAATTTGACTCCGTAAATTGTGACGTCAGAGGCTTGGCAGTCAAATTGGGCGGAAAATAAATCGTTTACAGCACTGATCATTTCAGATTATAGAATTACGTAAATTCTATCCTGCTCACTTTCCAAAATTGTAATAGTGGCCTACGACTTCCCACAACCTTCAAAAAACGGAAACGTGGCGGGGGGGGGGGGGCGGTTGAAGAGCTTGGTATATACAGGCTATTAATGGAACTAGAACGGCTGGAAGGATTTTATGTTGCATCTTAACTCAGGAACACCTGGAGTGATTTCACTCAAACTTGATACACATATGTCCTGCAATCTGAGAAAGTATACTGTAGCGGCAAGACATCCCTATCACCACTACAGGTGGTGAGGGAAGGGAATTCAAGGAAAAATAATGGAAAACGCCCGATATTAGTGTTAAATATAGTCTTCAGGGTCGCTAAGCTGATTGGTGGCAGTCCAGAAGACATATAATTCATTCCTTTTTCTAACAGAAGATTGGAATAAATACACTGGGAAGTGGGAACGCCGGGAAATGAGCTAAGTATACTATATTATGTTAATGCTACATACGATATGAAATGAATCGGGCCATTTAATTCTTAAATTTGAATTTTTATATATACCGTATTGGCCCGAATCTAAGCCGCACCCGAGTATAAGCCGCATCCTTAATTTTAGGGGGGGAAAGGAGAAAGAAAGAAAAATTCAGTGCAGAGAAATTTACCTGTCACATTACCCAGTTACAAAACTGTTTACACTATAGGGTCACTCTTATCACATTTTTCTGTTTACACTGTAGGGTCACTCTTGAACACATTTTTCTTCAGTTACCGTATAATGTGGGTAAATAACAAAAAATACCGGTACAACTAATCAGAGTCTTCTCCAATGTCACTGCTAACGGTACCGGTATATGTTTCATCACTGCCACTACTGTCATTCTTCTCCCAAAGTACATCGTCCTCACGGCCATCCAGAGCATTAGACACGCAGCATTTCTTGAATCCTTTGATGATAGAGTCTGATGATATTGTGTGCCATGAAGAGAGAACCACTCACACATACGGCTGACAGATGGCTTCTATTACATGTGAAAAATTATCGGCCGCGCAAATAAGCCGCACCTTAAATTTTCATGTACGAAATTTGAAAAATAAACGCGGCTTATATTCGGGCCAATACGGTAGTTTTCTGAATATGTGATTTTTACAACACAAACACATTCCTTTTAAATTTCAGAATTAGAATTAATTGCCCAACAGATGGCAGAGCAAATGTTAGCAGCAAACTCAATGCACCGAAATGATAAAATACGCTGTTACTTCAACGAAAGAAACAAATTAAAAACTTTATTTGATGTTTATGTTGCAAGTATAAATCTGTGAGCAACCTTGAAATTAAGTGAAGCGTTAAATTTAATACATACCGATAAATTTGTGCCACTAAAAGTAAAAAGGACGTTGGAAGACTACAGTTAGGGTAAGATTGAGTGTTTAGGTTAAATGTGTTCACAAGCATGGAGCCTTTGTTGTAACTGAAGAGAAGAAGGAATGTATCAAATGATTTATGTATCATATGCCAGGAAGTAAGGACTGACACTATTGTCAATGGAAGTGAGGAAGGATTGTGTGCATTACTTGCGGCAGCAACTGCTAGACGTGAACTAAAGGACTCAAAATATGAAAAGTACTTGAACGTCTAACTTATTCGGTGCAATCTGAACGCAAAGAGTCATTGGTTTGGCATAAATATTGCTATGCTCAATTCACAGACAAAGGTAAAATAAAGAGGTTGAAGAAAAAACTTTCACAAGAACTTCCATCAACGAGTAAGTCAAGTGTTGAATATTCTCGAAGTGATTCAGAGTTACGAAGTTCTACTCATCCCATGAGCTGGAAAAACTATGTTCTGCCAGGATTTTAGTTCCAGTGAGAAACTTTCATCTTTAAGCACATTTAATACAGGTAACAGAATACTTGAGTTAGCGAAATATCATCCTACGTTAAGTGTCAGATTCTCTCTCTTCAGTGATCTCATAGCAACAAGACGTAAGTAGCACCCAAATTGTTACAAACAATTTTTGAAGACCACCTCCAAAATAAAACAAAACAAAACAAAATGATTGTGGAGCGACTGATAGAGTGTTAGTGTGGCTTAGTGATGAACTAAAAACTGTGCTAAACAGGGTCATGTACTTAAGCTATGTGAAGTAAAGGATCGTTACTGTAAACTACCAAAAGAAACTGTACAGCCGGTGCCAAACTCATTTCTTACAAGATTGCAAACATTCAAAGAAATGCTCACTCCCTTCGCTGATGATATCTACGAATGTTTGTACTTTTTTTATCAACCAGCAGCAGAAAGGCAAACTCTACTTGTACCAATTAAGTTCAACCATCTGGCCATTACTAATCTGACAGAGTCACAGCACGATGATTTTCAATTTAGAATATCAACTTACAAACCTGATAATGAGGATGATTTCTTATCAATGGTGCATGTAGCACTAAAACTTAGGTCAGACATACTCTCTTATCCTGTATACTATGGTGCAAGTGCAACAAAAGAAGATGAAGTAGCATGTGTACCTAATAGTCTGTACGTTATCTTGCAAATTCTTTTAGGTCGTCAGTCGTTTATAGAGACTTCTGGAGAAATAAGCATAAATGAACATGATGATGATGATGATGAAAACGATTAATCAAATGTGTCTTACGTGGAACAACCACAAGAATCTCTCGTACTTTCTAGGGTCCTTAGTATTGCTCAAGATATAATTAATAGTGTCGGTGGTGGGAAAGGATGGACACCTAAATATGTCGGGCTTGGAAGCACTCTACGTCAGACTACAAGATCCAAACAGTTAGTGGAATTATTTCACAAAGCTGGTCATATAATTGGATATAAATACATCCTGAAATTAGATACAGCGTTAGCAGAAAGCACATTAGCTTCAACTGACTCTGACACCTGAACAGCCATGACACCAAATATAGGTAAAGGAAAATTCTTACAGTTTACTGCTGATAACATTGACATTAAGGATAGAATACTCGATGGAAGAAACACATTTCATGCAACACAGTATGCTGTTTGGCAAAGAGGTCCTCCGCCCAGCATTATTCTTAGTGATGTAGTATCAAGCAAACATACAACGTTGTCTGTTCCAGATGAGATGTCAGCTATCTATCCTGCCCATATTATAGGACGCTCGAGCGATCTATTCTTCAGTGAAAATATTCAAGAATAATGGTTTATTGCAAATAACAATTCCCCACAAATATTGAAGGCACTGGCAACCGATATGGCTTTCTTTATACTGAGGCTAAATCCAAATCCAAAGATAAACTGGACTACTTTTAATGTTAATCTTAGCCATAATAATCATGAAGTATCAACTGATGGGTACTTTCCTATTACCCAAGAACCAGCTCATCACGTTGATACTTTGAATACAGTTGTGAAAAGAGTTGTACATATTGCAGGATTGTGCGAGCAGAAATATATAATATTGGCTGTTGATCAAGTCCTTTCCGCATCTTATGGAATTGAAGTGGAAGAAGGAAGAATACAAAAATATCCCCGATTAGGAGGTCTCCATATTTGTAAGAACTTCTTGAAAGCAATAGGACAGCATACGTCTGATTCTGGATTGTCCCAAATGTGGGTGGGTGGGTGGTAGTGAAACTACAGCTACAAATGTGCTACTGGGAAAAGATTATGCCAAAGAAGTTAGAGCTCACAAAATCACGCTGCGACCTTTGTGGCAACTCCTCCTCCCGAAACTTCTTAATTGCATCCAAGAACATGATAATGAACTCGGTCAGTACTTGTTAAATTGCATGGATGAGACAACTGATCATGATTTTGATAGTCTTATACATTCATTAGGAACAATGAATTTCCATAGCATACTGTCCAGATTCTTCGATGACTTCACAAGTGATAAACCGAACTACCGGTTCTGGTGTAACTATATGCACATGGTTTGTATTCTTCTACTTTTCATAAGAGCTGAAAGGGATGGAATATGGGATTTACACATACATGCATTTAAGAAGATGCTACCATATTTCTTCAAATACGACCACACTAACTACGCAATGTGGGAAGTGATATATATTGCAGAGATGCATAATCTTCCCCAAGAAGTACTGCAAGAATTTAAACATGGAAATTGGGTTGTTAAAAGTCCAAATGGAAGCATCAATGAAGTTGATCCAGATCACAGTCAAGAATGGCTTGTGCAAGAGGGAAGAGAGGAGGAGGCATTATAGGAATTAAAAGACATATTCAGCATTGTGCAGGTGGTTCTTATCGTATAATTTACGTGCACAAATAGCATCTCAGACAAAATATTTTTTTTCTCTTGGACTTCATGATCAAATCATTCGAAACGAATTTACTAAAGCAAGGCAAATGAGAGATCATTCTGATGAAGGTAGAATTTTTCAAATGATGAAAAAGTTACATGTCTTCTCGGAAGATTCATCTAAATCCGACCTTCATGCTCTATCAACAATGGACATGGCAACTAGTGAAATTTAAGAATCATTACTCAACGCCGAGAAATTAGGTCAAGATCAAATGTTAGAATTTGTTAGAAAAAGACTAATCCTACCGAAAGAAAATCCTTCTCATGAGAGTTTCTACTCTCCACTGAAGAAAGCCAAAGCACAAACATTCGCTTCTGTTTATACTGTTAAACAACCCAAACGTAATAACGTTGTATTAAAAACTGACAGAAATATTTTGCACCGCTTAATTATGGCGTGTCAAGCAGGTAGGGTAGTGAATCAAGCAGGTAGGGTAGTGCCCATTTCCATCGCAGAATTAAATGGAGATCTAAGAACTGGAAAGAAGGCAGCTCTTGCAGATATATTGACTACTTACACGACTTTTTTTTCAATTGTGACTTTAGAAGATAACTCGTGTCCTATAGTAGATGGTTTAGCTTCTTTGATGACGATAGGGAAACCAGGTAGTGCCAAAACTTTCGGTGATGTGGCGAACTGTTTTGTGAATTATGTACTTCATCTTGCTGACAGTTTCGACAGAGTGGACATTTTATTTGATCATTATAGATCACAATCCATAAAACAATAAACAAGACAGAAACGCTTCAAAGGAATTACACCCATTAGAAGATCGGTTGAAAACAGATAGGTTTCCGTACCTAATAATTGGGAAAGATTTTTGGCACTGCCAGAAAATAAGGCTGACCTTGTCCGCTTGTTGTTGTCAGAGGAGCTAATTATTCAAGCTCCTGGAAACAAAGCCACTGTTGTTTCTGGAGAATTCGAAGAAGAAGGCACGCTGAAATCTTCAGACCCAAATGTGGATACAAGTTCCTTAGTTGTTGAACATGAAGACGCAGATACAAGAATTTTTTACATTGTCTACATACTCAAGCTGATATTATTGTTGTCTCAGCATGAGATACTGATGTTTTACTACTTTTAATAGCTCATTACAATAAAATAAATTGCAAAGAACTATGGCTAAAAATGGGCACAGCAGCGAAACCAAAGAACATACCTATTCATACACTTTGTGAGAAGTTGTCCATTGTGGTAAAAAAAAAATCTGAGTTGTATAATTCCATTTCATGCCATTACAGGCTGCGATACTATTTCCCACATTGCTGGTCATGGTAAGAAGAAAACATGGAAAACATTCTTTCAAAATTACCAGCTTCTGCAAAACCTTGGTAAAGGTTCACTTCAGGAAGAATCATTCAAATCAACAGAAAATTTTTGTATGTAGAATTTATAACCTTCAAAACGAAGAGATTTGCGATGAGTCAAGAGTAACTTTGTTTCATAAATATGAAGCTTCTGATGCCCTTCCTCTAACAAGTGATGCCATAACATTCCACATACAAAAAGCACATTACCAAGCAATGGTTTGGAGACAGGTGACATCCAACTTTCCCAACTTGCCTTCAGCTGAGGAAATGGGTTGGACCATGGATGATGGAAAACTTGGGCCAAGATTACTGTCCTTACCTCCAATGGTTCCTGTGTAGAAATAATTTCATGTGACTGTTCTAGTGGATGTAAATCTAATAACTGCAGTTGCAAGAAAGGAAAATTGAAGTGTATTTCAATGCGCAAATACAGAGTTACTAAAAGATACTGTATGAATGATTAATGTGGATCTTTGAGCAATAAATTATTTTGTAGAAGTTGTTATGGATTAAAAGTGTTAAGAAGACGTAATGGATTGCTTGTGTTTTAAATGCCTTATTAACAGTCCATGGCTGTAACATTTTTCATCTTCAGAATCTAATATGTACTTCCAGGATACGTATCTAAACTCTGAAAATTTTGGATATAGGAATCTCTTCGAAAACATATAAAATACGACCTATTTAATTATTAAAATTTAAGGAATAACTACATATTTAACGTAACAAGTTTTTTTTAGTAAATTACAAGTACTTTAATTCTTCATATGCGCACAGAATAAAATTTCTCACATTTTTAGAAGCCATTTTGTTTTTCTCACCTACAGCATGGAAACGGCAGACACCAGCGTGGTAAACAACACATTTAAGTTGAACGCACCAAAATCGATTAGAAAAAGCACTTTACCTGCTTTTCACCAAAAATGCCTCCTACATTCAGCTTTTCACAAAATAGCACTATAGTCTAAAGCAATTCACTTCTTGTTCATATCATTTAATATTGGGGCAGTGTTGCCAGGTTGTTCGACATTTTGATCATTGAAATTTATTCATCGGCTATTTTTAATGAATCTGGGTGTTCATAATATATTTTTACATCTTTCTGGAAACACTTCAGTCTCAATAATACGAAACAAAATTGAAATTCAATTGTTTTTTTCAGTTACTTATCAACGTTTATAGAACTATAGGTTGCATCAGACTTGACATCATTGACTTATCCAAGTATGTTAAAATTAGAGGATAGCGCAGGCTGACATCATGGTGTTCACACTAGCACTAAATGATTGAGTAGGTTTATTTCTTTTTAAATAATACCGGCATGATATTAGCATTACGTTACTAGGAACAAAGCAGTATTGAACAATAATGCTTTGAAAATACAACAATGTAGTGATGATAAAATGCTAATGGCCGATTCTACAATCAATTGCTAGATGTTCTTGTTACTGACTGACGGAAAGATTCCTCAAGGTTATAGCAAATGTGAGAGCTAACACTAATACGTTCTGCTGTCTATCGACGTCAGTTTCGGAACGTACACTGGCAACTAATAAATAACACGTTTAAGCAAACAGAGATTTCTAAGAAAATTTCCATACGATTTTGATAAAATAAAAAGCAAGAACATATTTCAGTGTGTATTTATTAAACGTATTGAAATATTAATGCAAAATCCTTTAAAATAGTGATGGATCACTTTGTCAAATAAAAATTACTACAATTAAGAGCTCACAGGGTCCACATGTAACGGACGATACATGACTAGTTCATTCAGGGTCGGATTTATGCATAGGCCCACTAGGACCTGGCCTAGCGGCTCAACTTTCTCAGGGGCCCAATTTACAAGAAAAATATAGAACTTGCTATTTAAAACGCGAGACGAAAACAATATTTAGAAGAAGAAAAATTAAGAGAGAGAGCACCAAACAGTCACCCCTGGTAAATAACTTACATTAGAAATAGTACAACAAAGATGAGAGATTATATTAGGAACATTATTTATTCCTGATGTTTTCTTTGTATACACCAACAATCATCATTACACTCTTTTCCTAGTTCACTATAGTTCCTGGTGTGCTCAAATCTTGCAAAGTTAATTTAACTCATTTCCTGATCTCATACAGTGATGAAAGTTTGCACAGTAACATAAACAACACAATATTGTCCGGTGACAACACAATATTCAATTGTTACTTTCATATATTTCTATATATGTATATCATTTAGAAGTAGATTTAATTATTTTTTTAGTCTACGTCACATATAGGGCGTCGCTGTCATTTATACCTCTGCTAATGGGCAAGAGATACTTTGTATTAAGTATGCGTGAAGGCGTAATTTACGCTAATTTTCGTATATGAGGAAAATTAAAGTGTCTTTTCGGGTCCGCAATCGACCGTTCGTTCGAATCAGGCTGCCAATCGTCCTGACTGACATTTCCCTTTAGTTTCCTTCAGTTTCACCTGACAAACGTCAGAATGGTACCTTAACTAAGATACCGGCCGCTCTCTCCCATATCCTATCCTGGTCAGATGATCAGATCCAAAGATGGATTTAAAGACCTTAGAAATTTTAAAAATATCTTAACGTGTCTTTTATGACAGAAGAAACATTTTCACCCTAACTTGACTTTATATCTTCAGAAGATGAATATTCCCGGAAATGGCGTTTAAAATTCAAAGAGTTGCAAACGTATTCAACGTAGCTAATGAGTTTGTTGTGTCGCTTTTGTCCAGTCCAAGATTTTTTTTAAACTTTGAAATTGCTTGTTCTTAGGGGCGACGTATTGGCGGGTGGACCGATATACTGACTAACGGATACCGGTACATGGCAGGGTTCAATTATGTAAATCTACGTTTCTTTTTTCCTACATAAAGAGAAGTGGCAAAGATGATGAATCAATAAATGCTAAATAGCGAGGACAAAACATGATGATTTTAACATTCTTTAATTTCCTTTAAAGTTTTTTTCTACGTCCTTATATGATATAAGTGTCTTGTGTGTTTTTGTGTTTTGTAATGTTATTTTAATTTCTAGTTTTTTAAACTTTATAAATGTATTTAGAAAATTTTAGTATTTGCATTCTAACTGTTAATTTTTAGATTATTTTTAAAAATTATTTATAAATATGTCTGGAAAACTTTAAAGTTTTGTATTGTAATTGTTATGTTCTATTTTTTCCCTCTAGAATACTTTATAACTGTATTTAGGAAATTTTAGTGTTTTGTATTGTGATTGGAATTGTTTATTTTGATATTTTCTTTTTTAGATTCTTTCTTCTTAAAACTTTATAAAGCTATTTAGAAAATTTTAGAGTTTGTAATTGTTAAAATTGTAAATCTATCATGAAACTGCAATGTGCCATTTGTGATGTTAGAAAAAGTAGAATCCAAAAACGGCTGGAGATAGGATTTTTCTTGAGTCTGCATAAAACCAGTAAACGAAATGTAATAACAATATTGTTTATAATAAAATTAAAAAAATAGTTTGTATCACCTTCTTGTTCAGTGTAATAAACATATTTCCAACAAGTAACCTCCAGTAATTAAATTAAAATTGCTCATTTTATTTAATTAAATTATTTTATTGTTATAATATTATTGAAACGTATCCTTAAATAACCACATTACCAGAGTTATTATCAATAATAATTATGTCGTTTTTATTATTATTAATGGCTAAAAGATGGAGGAGAGTAATTTATCATAATGTGAGGGTAGGAAGGGAGAAAGGGACGGAAGAGGTGGGGGCGCTGGAAGTCATGGGCTTAGGGCGCCTATAGTCATATAAATCCGGCACTGAGTTCATTACATTCCTACAGCATCTAGTTATTCTGTTAATAGCTTTCCTTTGTCAGGGAGTCTTTATTTTCAATACAAATCTAACTTAAAGTTAGTAGCCAATATTGGTATATAAGGTAAAATAATTACGAATAATTCTGTTATACATTATATTAAACGATTTGACCATGAAATGAAAAGGGACCATGTGTTATCATGTGTCCAATGGTATGCCTATAATACTCCAGCCTTGAAGTCAGGATTGTACAACATGTTCGAGACTACTTTGGGTATATCTATATGAAAGTTCAATTCTTGTACTTTTCATATGGATTGAGAACTACCATTAACATTATAATGTATAAAAAGCTTTATATACTAAGAGAACAAGAGGGGTATGCAGATATCAAAAATGTTACAGGAATAAGAAATTTTAGTATCCCGAAATAGTACCGTTTATATTAATCAATCACCGTTGTGATCTAGTAAAAAATTACTTTAAACATTCATACACTTATTTCACACGTCTTGTACACAACGTTACTAATGACATCTTAATTTTCTACTAAAGAAAAGTATGTCATATGTGTAGAAATTGTTGAAAGTTTTTTACAGCTCTTGAAATTTATATTTGAACGATTGCTCTGCACTCTATCCTCTAGGGATTAAACTTCTTCTACATATCTAGTTTACAAACTGGTCGTTCTTTTTAGCACCAAACTTCTTCAAATTTATGCTAACATTGTAAGAAAACTGACTAAAATACAAATTTAAAGCAAGCAAATTCTTGTCTCTATCATTTAATATTGGAGCAGTGTTGCCATGTTGTTTAACTTCTTGATCATTGAAATGTATTTATCAGAACTGAGTGTTCATAATATACTTTTATATCTTTCTGGCAACACTTCAGTCTCAATAATAAGAAAGATTTTTTTCAGTTGCTTATCAGCTTTTATACAACTATAGGATGCATCAGACGTGACGTCATTGACTTATCAAAGTAAATGAGTGTAAATGAGGTTGAGTAAGATTGAGCGAGATTTAGGTTATAGAAGAGAGAGGTTGAAATTGAGTAATTTTGAGGACGGAAGAGGTTGAGGTTGACTGAGGTTGAGGAATAGTGAGATTAAGAATATGACATTAAGATGGGAGGATGAGGAGGAGGTCGAGGGAGGTTAAGTTTAAGTGAGAATTAAGTTTAGTGGGATCGAGGAACGTTGAGGATGAATGTGGTTGCTATAAAGTTATGCAGAGGTTTACTGAGGTCGAAAGACATTGGAATTCAGTGGGGTTGAAATTGAGAATGAATGAGATTAAATATTAAATTAGGTTGAGAATGAGTAAGGTTTAAATCGATTTTGATTTAGATTGATGATGAGTGTCGCTAAGTGAGGCTTCATGAGATCGAGTGAGGCTTACTAAGATTGAGGTTGAGTAAGGTTGAACACGAAGTAGATTGAGTTTGAGTGAAGTGGAAGTTGAGTGAGATCGAAGTTAAGATGTTCGTGAAAAGAAGTTAAAAATATCATTCGTAGTAGATATTAAGTTAGTAAACTCAGAGTTAGAAATACAAACTTTACTGTTTAGAAGAGTAAGCCACGTTCAAAGAATCTTTATTACAGAACAAATTACAGTAGGAACATTTCTAGATATTTCCTATAATGGATTTGCTATTCCTCCAAATTCTAAATCACGCTCTTCCCATCTAGTGACAAACGCGATAAACTATCAAGAGTTTACCATTTTCAAAAGAATTAAATATTTAAATAAATAACCACCGACGTTACAGACCGATAGGTCCTGAGCCTGCCCCAACGCCCTCTGTCCGCGCTTGGTGCAACTGCATCCACCTGAGTGACGGCAGTGTGGTTAGCATTGCGCGTCATCTAGCCACGAACAGGCGTATTAGGGGCTTTCTAGACCGAGTGGCCGTCACGTCTTTATTCACGTGACTCCCCAGTTTTCCTCACGACGCTGGGTGGACGCCAAAAAGTGGGACTCCACATGGGAATTGAACCCGGGACCACGCGGACATGAGTCCAACTCTATAACTACTAGACTATGGAACCCTAATTAAATATTCAATTGTAGAAATTTATAGATACAGAATGTTGTATGTTAATAGAAAAAATGGTGGCCCTTAGTCAGTTTCGAGAAGTAAATTGTTAATACCATTTGATGATACATGCTGTTAATTATAGACAATTATTATCAATTCTTGACTTAAATTAGCACTTGCCTCCAGGCAATATTTCGGCTCTACTACCTACACGAATGAAGCACTAATTTTGAAATTCTGGCATTAAGAGATCCTTAGGATGCACTAACCACTTTAACATTAATTATCTCACTTGTTCAATCGTTAGTGCTTGAATTTTGGGCTAGCCTGAACTTTGCACTCCAATGTTTTCTTACTTCTGGCACATATTATAATGAAGCACCATCGTTGTGCTTTGGGCTCTAAGAAGCATTAACCATTGACACTAATTTCGTCTTTAGTGCGTCAAGTTAAAGCTACAAATTCAGTAATTATATTTAGAGTGCACTTAGTCAATTCAACATTGTTTTGACTCAAGTGCCCACTCAAATAAACCCTTAACGCTGGGGGTTGGTGAAATAAGAAACACTAACAATGTACTGACTATTTGCACTAGTTTTATATTTAATGATTGAAAATAAGGCTAATGTGAACTTGGCGCCCGAAAGCCCTTCTTTGCTTCTAGCGCATACCTTAACGAACATACACGTTGGGATTTTGACACTAATAAGCACTAATGATACATTAAGCATGACACTGCTCTAGTGGATATTCTAAAGAAGCACATAAGCTGGGGTAAGCACTAATGGTACATTAACCATGACACTGCTCTAGTGGATATTCTAAAGAAGCACTTAAGCTGGGGCTGGTGCACTAAGAAGCACTAACGACGGACTAACTTTTGGCACTGTGTTTACCGTTAGTGCTTGAAGTGGGGTCAGCGGGAACTTGGCCCCAACATTGTATTGACGCACTACCGTGATGAAGCACTAACACTAGAGAATGGTGCACTAATAAACACCAAGGATGCATTAATAATTGGTACTAATTTATCATTAGTGTTTGAAGTGGGGTCAGCTTGAACTTGCTCAAAATATGTGATACTTTTAGCGCCTACAGTATACTGCAAAAACTGTACCTTTGAATTGGGAGTACACTAGCATTTTTTGAGAGGCAGTGGCAAATCCAGGGTTGGAATTTTGTACTTCCAATTCAGAGGTATAGTCATTAGAATGTAATGAAGCAATAACGTTCAAATTGGAGCATCAAAAACAAATGAAGTTCCACTAACAATTGTCACTAATTTTATAGTTAGCATAAACCAAGTTCGTGCATGTTAAATTGAACTACAATTGGATTACTTGGCTAATCATTAGACACGATATACTTCTCTATGCATTCTTAATAGCAATTAATCACAATTTGTTTGTTTATATTTCAATTAAAAATGAAGCACTAGCGAAAAGATTTATGTTTAATGGAAGCAGGAACGATTGTGCTACATTTCAACGTATAGTGATTCGGTGGTGGTAGTGGCGGGGTAACATGAACTTATTTATTTAGAAATTTTGGCTGTGAATTTGAGGCAAAACGGGTTGATCGGAAACACTAAGGAGCGCTAACGAAGCACTAACCAATGCACTATAAGTGACCGTTAGTGCTGCCTTACTTGACTAAAAAGCAAACTTGAAATATATCGCTATGTATTTTAAATGGCACTTGATCACAATTTCTTTGTTTATATCTCCAGTAATAATGAAGCACTAACGTAAAGATAGGTATTTTCTGGAAGCACTAACGATCGCATTACGTTTCAACGTTAGTGTTTCGGTGGGGGGGGGGCTAACGTGAAGTTGTCCCCCACTTTTTTGTTAATTCTGGCCGTAATTTTGAAGTACTATCGACTTAAGTGGTAGCACTTAGGAGCACCAATGAAGCACTAACGGATGCACTATAAGTGATCGTTAGTGCCCCTGTGGGGTGCCAACTTCCCGAAGGTGATATTCGGACCATGGGTAGCAGTATGGGCTCACGATTATATCCGCGAACCGAGTTCACTTGCTCCGATTCCCAGATTGCCTTACGCTACCATTGATGTTAATTACTTCCAATTGTCATTGTCTTCGCAGTCACTATTAGGATTAATTTGGCTGTTTTCAGTTCGCCTTTGGAGTAAGTTTTGAAAGGAGTGCCATCTGATTGTGTCTGTGTACGAATATAAAAGAATGGACTCTCCTTTTCATGAATAAAAGTGTTTTCAAAGAAGCTAACCAAAAAGAGGAAGAAGTTAAATCGTATCAGTGACGCTACCGAACTTTTAAGACGGGAAATTACATTAAACAGAAAACAAATGTAAAAATAAATGTTTGATATACTCGATTCTAAAAAGAACGGAAATGTTATAACAATATGATGAACTAATTAAAAGATCGCAATAAAATAAACCTATATAAAAGTGGTGTAGTCACCGGGGTTCATGTAAAATGCAGACGGCCCAGAAGAGAAGATGAGGCACAATTTTGTGAATCGTAGAAATTTAGTGTTTCCTATACTGTAGATGATATCTAACTGTGCTCGAATTTCATTTAAAATGCACACACACACACGTAAACAAAAAATAAATGGGTGTGGGGTAAATGCATCAGTGCCAAACAATTCTGTTCGCATTACTCAGCATAGCTATCTTGTGAGCTTACCAGAAACTCTTATTTTTATTATATGGGCATCATATTTATTCCGTGCTATTGAAACAATGATATCGAACTAGTTGCACTTTACAAGTAGATATACAGTTCTTCATACTAAATACACAAGATTAATAGAAAATGGTCAATAAAACATTTTTGTAAAGCCATAATCTTTTCCAATTTGTCAACAGGGAATGACTCTAATGGAACAATGAATAGAATTTTCCTTGGTCGACTGCCTTTCAACATCCTCTTTTCCCCACTTTCTCCTGGCTTGGGCCTGACATGCCAAAGTGCCTTGAAATAAATCACAAAATGCAAATTCAAAAACCCTGTACTACCTGGCGAACGGAAAATCTCGACTGGTGCAAGTTTCATTAGCTGAATGTGAAGATGTCCCCACAAACTTGTCTCACTTATTCGACGGGCCCCAAAACAGAAACTTACTAGCACAAACAGTCCAAAAGTAAATATTTACAGACTGATGTAAACTTTACTTTAGATCAAATACTTGGGGTAGAAAGATTATATACACAAGCTGCAGCGGCGTATCGTGAACATGCACCCCGGAAATGTGAACGACGTTATATTCTAACCTTAATCTTTTAAACACGGAAACAAGCTAACCGAATCAACCCAAATCAAGGGTTGTGTAGATCACTCCTCTCATCTTGATATAGATTTCCATTGATTTGTGTAGAAACTATTTTACCCGACTTTCGCCTCTTAGAAGCATAATTTTTAACTTGTGATTTCGCCTACTGTTTCTTCATGTTTTCATTTACTCATGATGTTTAGTAGAAGTGTGTTACTATCTACACGGAAAATATAATTTCGCATTAACATCTTGTGCTTTATATAGTAAGCTATTAATAGAATATTACACTCATATATTTGAAGGAATTTCACACACCAAAACCTTGAGAGTGCAAAAATAAATACCAAGGCAAGTTCCGTGAAAGCAGAACTTGAGATTTTCAATTCTCGTATAAAATAAATGAAAGAATACAATGTAAAACAGCGGAAAGTATACATACGGACTGGCGGAGTGATAATATTGTTGCCAGAAACTTTTGGAGGATTGAGTGAAGTAGGTTCCCGAAAGTTTGATGCCCCTCTGTAAGTTACTTGTATGAAAGTATCTAACTCAAACAAATTAAATATTAAATAAGGTTTAAACTGGTGACTGTTCCAAATACTGGTATTACTATAGTAGTGACGGACCAATTTTAAAATCACTAAAACCAAACCAAAATCACTTAAAACATACACATAACGTGTTCATGGGAGTCGAGCGGTTTACGCAATTGTTTTCTTGCACTTTTCATAGATTATCTTAGATTAGTGACCATACGAACGTGGAGGTTAGGTAAGGTTAGGTGCGGTCATGTATCTTTACAAAATATATTTTTATATGCTCACATTTATTATTAATAATTCCATCTTTGCATTTTTCGTAAATTATCTTAAATTACTGATCATATGAACGTGGAGGTTAGGTAAGGTTAGGTGCGGTCATGTATCTTTGCAAAATATATTTTAACACATTAACACCTTCAGCACACACGCGTGTTAACTCTTCCAATTTCCATTAAAAAGCCGTGTACAATTGTTTCGGGGCCTTTCCTTTCTAAATAATCATAAAAATGCACTTTCCCTCGTCATTTCTATACGATTCAATAACACTAACGCAAGAAATGTCATAATCATAACAAAGATGCGCCATTGCAGCACTGCCTTACCGCCTTACACACGACAACAACTGTAACTCTACGTAAAATTGTTCCTTCCACCACAACATGCAGTGCGTCCTAAAACATCTTAAAAACACACTACAACAATATTATTATTCACTTATAATGTTACCCACATTACTATTTTCCTCCCTATTACTCACAAACGTCACACAATTATCTCAATTCATCCTGTAAATTTCTGAAAATTGGTCCGTCTCTACTATAGTTAACCCCAAATATTTCGTAGTTTAACCTCACACACAGAAAATAAACGGGTTCTTCATATTACAGAATATATGAAAGTAATTGAATAGAACATCCAAAGATGGCCACTTCTTACGTCAGAAATTCGGTGGGAAAAATTGTGCAACTGGAATAGAATAGCACACTTTATAATTATAATATATCCTTTATAAATAGCAATGCACCATTTTTATGTTGAACCTTTAAATGTTTTAGTAAATTCTCATTAAATCTACCTTTCTTTGAAATGGCCTATTGCAATACTTCTATTTCAAGCTCTTAATACGATGCATTATGTTCGTTTATCATTTTATATCCCGTTTTAATATTTGAAGAGACGCGTAATGGACGGCGTCTTTTATATAACATATTTTTGGAAGCAGACAAGATGACTAGGCTACGAAATGCGAGATACATCTGGACAGGATGTTTGGTCCAGCTAACATCTAAATGCCCTCACTCTTTCTTTACAACGCTCAGTTAAAGAGAGAAAGAGCGGGAAAATCACCGGATCACGTACATCAACACCACCCGCTTGTTTTGCATTACTCAGCATAGCTATCTCGTGAGATCATTAGAACATCTCATTATTCTTATGTGAGCATATTTATCAGTCAATGCTATTCAAACAATTAGAATGAATAAGTTTTAGACCTATTTACTTTTTACAAGTAGATGAAATTTTCAGGTACTATGTACACACACCTTCAAAGAAAATGGCCCATGCATCATTTTTGTTAGGCCCTAAATATTTTCAAACGTTGACTTTAATTTTCGAACGTGTACTCATTCATGGGGGGCATATTGTGTAAGCTATCGAAGTTAGATTTTGTACCAATGGTCCATTTTCTATGAAACTGATTGTACACTGTAAATAAAAGTTCATATTTTTACAATTTAAGTGTACCTTTTCAATGCCATGAATGACTCAACTTTTCATCAATTGTATTCACATAGTCATACATGCGTGAAGGTAAAAAGATAAATGTTTTAGTAAAGAAGAAGGGAAAATAAACCAGCTGTGTCTCTTCAGAAGTAATTCTCTTAACCCTCAACCAGGCGCGTGGGGGTAAATTTTACTACTACGTAGGAAAATTCAGTGGCGCAGACTTATGCCGATCGGCCACAGATGATCGGCCACTTATGCAGATCTAGTACCTTCCTAAATCAGAGCGCATAAGCAGGCCAGGTCATTTGTGTTCGTGTTCGAGGAATGTTCTTCCCAATTTTCTTCGGGGTATAATACACTCCCCCTTCCGCGCGCCTATTCATGTTTGTAATATTATGATGTTTAGCAGTCTCAAGCCTTTCTCTTCATGTGATAAGTACTAGAACTCTAATTTTATATTTTGAAAATAGAAGTTTTGAATTTGTTCATTTGTGGTTAATAAATTTGAATATTACTTGATTTCATATGGTAATTTCAATTTAGGGGTCATAAATACCGCTAGGCGTCTACTTGTGGCAATGAAACAGGCACGCCTAGTTGAGGGTTAAAGCGAGTCTTAATACTAGTATTTTGATTCTCCCACATGATATTCTTTCCATGCAGTATCCTCCAATACCCGGTCAATCGACTCTTATATCTAACTTAAAACTTTATTTTTAAACTTTTCCAACTTATCTTGACAAAATCGTAGTTCAACTCTCGCAACTACAAATTATTACCGGCAGAATGACATGTTTGTTAATATATTTTAAATATCTTACGATAGGTCTGTTCAAAGTCTTGGAATATGAGCCTATAGTGATAAAACAAATAAACTAATAATTGGCCCAATTTGAGAAGCGAAAAGATATCTGAAAGTGTGGCTTGAAAGAGAGAAATCAAAACAATTTCACATGGTTAAAATATATCTGAAATTTTCATCGCTATCTGTACGAAAACTTACCTTAAACCTCAATTATACCCCCTCGAACTAGTCCTAATTCACACATGTTAATTGGTCCTATTAAGTCTGACGTCTTTTAATGTATCCTGAAGTCCTGCTCGTTGAGAGTGTCGAGAGATGCTTTCATGCCAGTGGTGGAGCAACTGCCTCCGCAATCCCCGCAACGCAGGAAGGCCTCAAACTAGAGAGGGCCACGCTGTCTGGAGGCAAAAAATAGAGTAACTTTAATTGTTAGTTGCACTTCAAGAAAGTAAATCGTTAATATCTAATCTCATGCAATATAAATCCCACAGTATTAGTATTTTGGGAAGAATATACAGTGGAAAACCGTTTGTCAGTATTTCCGTTTATTCCGTATCATTAATATACGAGCAGTTGTTATATCTAGAAAATCCATCCCTAAATCTCCCCTAAGTGTCGCCCAAAATTGTAACGAAAGCAACTCACAGGCTTCTTCATTAACTGAAATGATGTACAGTGTGCCTAATTGGAATCACGTATCCTGTACGTACGTCTTTTGCATTGTACTCGTCATATTGTTGAAAAAGTACTTAACGTTTTGTACAAGTTATCCAGATTTTTGGTATGAGCATGACCATCTCACTACTGTATGTACATCCGAATGTGACGTCAGCACATAGAGTAAATCAGGAGTGGGAATGAATAATGTGTAGCAGGTAATTCTGTTTTGTAAATGTTTTCATTACGTATAAAGGAAAAATAAGGTAATCTAACCAGACTTCTCGAACATATATCTGTGAATTGGGTGAAATTTTAAGTGCGTATTGTTGACTTCACGTATAAGATAAAAGAGTGCAATCTGACTCTTCCTGACTATTTCAGTCAATTTGGGAAGGAAGCAAAAGCAGATTTCTCGAAAGCAGGATGCGAATAAATCATGTTCTTAGGAAAAAGATAAATACTTGACGTGGTCGGGAATAGAATCGAATACCACTAGCCCACCGACGAGATGCTTTGCTCATTAAGCCACATGAGGTCAGTTTCGGGTACATATACAGTAGTGAGACACTCGTAATTTGAGCTGGATAAACGGGGCTCCAGTGTGTTGGCAATATCTGAGAGAGAGAGAGAGAGAGAGAGAGAGAAATAAAAGGGGGGAACTTTACCCGGCTTACAGTTTAAATTCATTTTTGAGAACCAAGTGAACTATTGTGGGGATTTCCGGAAATTGAGAAAGATTTGTCGTCGACGCAGCACGAAAATTATTCATCCACACATTCCATTCCAGTCAAATTCAAATATCGAATTTGAAATTTCTAAAGTAGTCCCCCCTGACAAGTAAATAATAATAATTTTCATATTTCGTTTAACAGAAAACCTCTAATATTCATAAAATATGATTTTTTTTGTATGACATATCCTGTAATGTTACTGCCCATACAATTCATTTTATCTTATCTTATTATATCCTGTAGCATACATATTTTAATATGTAATAGTGTACAAAAATCAACCATGACTTTTAATCCCTTTTGCGAAAAAAACAAACAAACACTGAATCTTTTTTATATCGACATTCGCATACCATTTTCAACAATTCGTTTATATTCTAGGCTTTTCATGTAGAAAGCTAGAATTTTCTAGGAGACTTAAAAAAAATCTTTTTTCTTGTCAATGCTCTGTGATAACCAGTCTGCATATAGTACTCTCTCTGTAAACGCCTGCAAACAACAAATTTTGTTATAAGCCGCAATACGAAGATAGCAACCATTTAATTATAATGTTAATGTTTTACAATTATCATTTAGGCTTCTCCTTTTTTTTTCTAAAATCTTTTTTACGACGTTAAACAATTTGGATTTTGTATAGCTTGGCCTACATTAAGGTAGATCCACCAGGCTAAAATATCGATTTTTCCAGATCTGCGTAACTTCGTTTATTGTAATTAAATAGAAAATATATCAAGATATTAGTATCGACACCTGTGTATATTGGAAATATACTAAACATTCTTAATTATCAGTATATGAGTAGATACGGAAGAAAGGATATATTAGTATTTAACGTTTGTGGTGGATATAAAACACGTCCACCTATTATATAATGAAGAGTTCAAAAGATGAAGAAATAGGTATGACAGACTTCTACGAGGAACACCAGGGTCCACAAGAATATAATTGTGCCCTGGATGTATTGCCCCGGATGGATTTAAAATTGGACAACTCCACCAACAGACAAGAAGGTGGCAAGATTCATCTAATTCGTTTCGGTCATATACAGGAAATCAACATGGTGACAATTTGTTAACAGTTACTGAGTTTGTGCTCTTATTGTTCATTTGTGTCTCATATTTTATTGACATGTTATTTTTTATTGGTTTTCAATAATTATTTAAGTTAATATCAAGAATGTTACTCCAGAAAAGCAAGGGAGCACCGGAACTGAATTCAATTTGAATTTTATCGAAGATCTTTAAGCAACTTTGGGTCAGGCCGTATGGATGATGATGGGGGAATTGGTGGAATGGACAGAGCGGGGGCACACGGGAGAGCCTCGAGAAAACCCCGGTACAGGTAATCATCCAATGTAATTGTTAGTAACCTAGGAATCAACGTTTCGATTGATTTGACTTCACTTTACCGGGACGGGCGTAAGCCATGGTGGTTTTATCCCACCCCCCCATATAATCAGCTTTATCTTAACATATCGACTTTACTTTGCAACATAAAATATTATTTGAAAGTTAAAATATTCACATTAAATACATGGTATGTGCGGAAACCTTACAACAACAATTTAAATTTATAAGTCCAGTCTAGAAACTCAACGTGTTGAGAGTGAGGTTCTCGGGGCGTATATGAACAGTGTTATTTATGTCGTCATTAACGAATATTTAGGATCATCTATATTTTTGGTCATCCGGATTGATCTCGGTCCCTTTTGATCACGGCCGTCTCGCTGCTGTAGGTGCAATAGGACAGAGAATAGAACAGTGACAGGAAAGGATTTTTTGTGGTAGTTAATAGCGTTGGTGAGTGTTTTCATTTTGTATAAAGAAAAAAAAATGTCTAATCCGACTTTCCTAACCTGTGTCCCTGAATTCTGTGAACTCCTTAAAGTGCGTATTGTTGCCATAATAAATATTAACAAAAACAGTTTATAACAAATGTAGATTAGACATTTTTTCAGCCATGTTAGTTTATAATCACGTCTAACTTTTCCAAACTATAAGCGCGCAAGAGACGTAATACTTCCCTTTACATCACATGAGTGGCTCTCGGAAAATTAGGCAGCAGGTTCTAAATATTGTTTACTGACGCGCATGGGTCTCCATAGGACAGGTATTGTTTGCGCTTCACACCGGGAGCCCTAACTCTCTGAAAACCTAGTGGCACTATCTCGTGCTACTAATAGTATCCATCCTCTGCGGCATGCTCTCAACTAGGTTGTGACTTGCGCCAAGTGGAATGCTCTGGTATTCCTGTTACAAAATCAGAGACAGCTGGGTAACGGAAGTTGGACGCATCTACCGAGATCCCACGCGCGCGCCGGTCCAGCTCGTTCCAAAGGCGTTCTATGGGATTGAGGTCAGGGCTCGGGGCAGGCGAATCCATTGAACATTGTTCTTCTCATATCACCTTACAGTGGAAGCACAAACATCGAACCTGGCATTTTCATCTTGAAAGTAACAGGGATCGATTCCATATAAAAAACGCCATAATGCTGCAAACATTTCATTCTCTAGAATTTTATAGTGCGACTCTACATAAAAAGGTGTTGAAAATAGAAAGGTCGAATTTCATGAGGCCCAACCTCGACCTCATGACGTGAGGTCAGAGTGACGCCGAGTTTGAAGTTGTAAATTCAAGGTTGTGTAAGTTCGAGATTGAGATTTTATACTGAAGTCCAGGTTGAGAAGATCGATTTTGAAATTACAACGTGAGTTTGGTTTGAGGTGAATGAGTTCCAAGTTGAAGTTTCTATTGAGAGTTTGATGTTGGATGAGCTCTAGGTGGAATTCCTGTTTTGAGGTAGAGGTCGAAGCTTAATCGAGAAGTTGAAGTTAGGGTGAAGTTAAGGCTTCGTGGCGAGCTCAGAACTGAGTGAGACCGGAACCAGATGCACAGCAATCTTATGTACCAGTGATTCCCAACCGGATATCCGCGTAATCCTAGGGTTCCTCGGCGCAGTGATAGGGGTTCCGCGAAAATACATAAATTGCATTCAAAACATACGAATTGCTGTTTGGTTCAGCTATTTTACAGTATTACTATATAGTTTGTTCTAGACTAGACTAAAACATTTTGCGCCGTGCAGTCAGCGTTCCCCAAAGTTTTGTTAAAGGTTTCTGGTGTTTCCTGAGGCAAACAAAGCTTGGGTAACAATGTTATATACAGAAAGTGCCAAAACTACAAAGCACTCGAAAGTTGATTAGATATCTATATTATATCTAATCCTGCCACTGATTATTATCTTCGGTAACTTAGATTCTGGACTGCTTCGCAGTGTTGACTATTTGTGATCCTCCAACAGCGTCGGACGAAAGTCAGGTAGTGGTCAGATACTTAAATTAACAAACTGAAATACACTGTTATTTCATATTTATATACAAATACAAACAGTCCGGGAGATTGTTTATATTTAACTCTGAAGACGAGAAATGGACTTACTACTAATATTGTTGAATTCTTACTACAATGCTAATAAAATATTTCGTAAAAGATGAACCTGTTCTTATGGCAATATATAACTTCGCATTATTTTGAGTTGATAAACCCGGGTGTTTAGCAGTTTCTTAAGGATGACAAGTTTTACACCTGACAACACTGTGATTGCAAAAAGCTGACAACCAGGATGGGGTGGGTTCAATTTAGATCCGAAATATGATAGCAAGGAATTTTAGGGTTGACTTTGTCTACGCATCTGAAAGTCCGAACTTTGTATTATTACATCTAGTAATTTACTTTGTTTCGTATACAGATACTAACAAGTGAGATCCAGGCCATAATGCTTTCTTAGTTTTGGTGCCCATGAGCTCAACGACCGGTTCATCTTGTTATGTAAGGTATAGTCAATCTTTAATACAAATCTTTAAAACTAACTATCATTAGTTTTAACTTAATCAATGCTGTGTTTTGGTTCGACATCTCATCTTTACCTCGTTTTTTTTTGTTGGGAACTTTCAAGTAAAGATTACGAATTAAATTGAAATTTTCTCACTTCTTAAATTTGTAATAGAAATTTCACAATTATGATAGAGATATTTATTATTATTATAGCGACTGATCGTTTTATCTAAGTACATAGAGGTGAGCGTGTGTCATAACAGTTCTTTAATCCCCATGAGTTAAATATCAGAACGGGATAAAATTGAAATACCCACCGACGCATCACTGATAAGGAATTATTTATCTTGAACAATGATTTCAAATCCGAACAGGACAGACGTTCATGATTAGGCTTATTTAACTTACTAAGTAAATTATATAGCTTAGCGAACTCTCACCTTTATCACCGTAGTAATAAATGTACCCTTGAATTCTAAGCTGGACAAGTTCAAGTTATTCGGCCTGAGTCAAAATTTGCCTCAAGAAATAATTTTCAAATTTTACTAAAGCCAGTTTTCAGCTAGAACACCTATGTCTCGAAGATATCTTCTAATGTCGTAAACGTTTTAAAGAAACTAATTTAAAATTAACACAGTAAAAATTATAGCCCCGCAATTGGAGCTAATCTTCGAGTTCCCAGATAGAGGTATGCCTAGCCGGCAACTGGAAGATACGGGTTCCAGTCACGGTTACAGCTGCTGTCATTATCACTGAGTTAATTTCATCATTTACTATACTCAAGATTAAGTGACAATTGAAGGAAAACCAATGTAAATACAGCAAACCTAAACTAAATTCTACCCAAGTCTAACCGTGATCGTTATAACGACTCGGAGTAGTTGTATCCAAATTACAGCCTTAAAACGGACCCCGGATCACGTACGTAAGGAAGAATCACTATTGTCAGGATACTTATTTTGGTTCACATTGCGAACAAATCCAGTCATTAAATAAAATTCAAGTTTACTTAAAGTGAGTAATATAAGCTTAACTACCATAACAAAATCTAAGAATCGTGGGAGTAATTGAACTGTAATAATCAAATACAGCTTGCTTACCGGCGGTCAGAAACTCTTCGCATATAAATAATCAAACTAATTTAATTTCTTCTTACTTGTTTCCACTTTTAGAATCCTACGACCCTTCTGTTCAAGTAGTCAGAGATTATTTTGCTGTATTTCATTTAAATTCTTTTCTAGTAATTTGGTAGTTCTTAAATTCATTTGGACGCTTTCAACAAATATCGTGCCCTTTGTAGTTCCAATATCCTTAAATCATTTGAGTCCAGTTCTTCATTCATCTTATAATAAATAGTACAGTCGAATATTTTATTTGAAGCATTTCCAAAAGAATTTTTGTCTCATTTTCTAATCTCTTTTATAAGAGCACGTCAAATGGAAGTTCGATTGCCCTTTTATCAATAGTTTATTAGAATGACTCCAAAGACCGACAGGATCTGTAACAGAAAAAAGTCGATTTATTTGCTCCAATTTAACGAAGCCCTAGATACCATTATAATCAACGACACATTGTTGTTTATTAACACTAATAAGTCTACAATATTTTGCTTTTGAAAAAGACATGTGTATTGTTGGTTGATACAGTGAAAAAGGTCTTATTCTTCTGTCAAGTTTACAATAGATTTAAGATTCGACGTGGTGTGAATGATTAAGAGCTAGGGTGGCCAGATTTTCTTGTGGAAAGACAGTCTTCATTTGAGGGTTCGTCCTTTGTCACCTCAAGTGAGACGTTAATTTGTCGTTTCATTTTCGCCTGTCTAGTAAGATTACATCAATTGCCCTCCATATACTAAAGCAGTTTTGGTAATATTTCATAATAAAAATCCCTTAATTTTTGTAGAAAAAATTAATCTAATTCAATCTGTAATAAAATATGTTTTAATTGCGTTATATCTCTAGCCCTAAGACGTTAGAACTATAATATGAAGTACTATGAAGAACTATAATTTAGAATTATATATATATATATATATAATGCACAGCCATATTCAATCCACTACTGGATGAGGCCTCTCCCGGAGGGAGGAGGTGGTCTGCTGCTCCCACGCTGACCAGACGTGTTGGGAGAGGAGAGCCGAAGCTCTCAACTGTGATCGCTACCTCTTTATTCAGGGTGGCTCCCCAATTGGCCTCACGACGCTGGGTGGACGCCCCACAGGCAACACTATCTGGAGTACTGCAACGGTCATCCGTCCAAGCACTGACCAGGCCCAGAGCTGCTTGACTTCGGTGATCTTACGGGAACCGGTATCCCAGCTCGGCTAGGGCGTTGCTATATATATACAGTATATATATATAATAAACATTTCTGGGCATTGATGTTATTACCTTTTTTACAAATAATCTTGTGTATGATTAACACAGAAAAATTGACAGCCACCGCGATCGAGACCTCCCTGGTTGCCGATTACATATGCTCCCGTAACATCACCACGGCACGGCCAATTCTCTGTATATACTTGTATAGAATGTTCCTCTCTACTAGTCAGTCTTCCAGTTCCTCATTGTAGGTTACGAGGCTCAGGCACACCACTCATTGGGAGATTTTTAGTTGAGGAATCTTCTCTGCTATCGTGCAGGGAGAAAGAATAGATGTTATTCTCTTTTTCACAAATAACCTTGTGTATGGTAAATGTTGAAATAAACACAGAAAAACTACAACCGCCGCGACCGGGACGGGAGCCCGGATCTCCCAGTTCAGAAAAATGTTTCATCTCTAGACGTTGTTGTTCTGAAGTACCAGAAGGCTTTATGAAGATCCGTTCGAAGGCATAGTTTTGCGGTTGCCCAGCTAGGGTTGGAGTTTCGATCTTGCGGACTGGGTTCAATCTTCGCTGAGGTGAAGTTGTTTTTCTCTTTTTCATTCATCTTTTTATTACTACTTATGAATTTAAGACTTACAATGTAACTACTCAACCACAAGCTCCCCTATGTCATTCAAATTTTCATAAGAAGTGCAAACCAATGACTGAAATATTGCCCTTCATGCGTTCTATTCGCAAATCCCAAGTTTCGGAGGTAAAGTCGTGGAAATTTAGTGCGGCTTCGTCACAAACCATTTCATATCTCCGGAAATAACACTATTAATGGCCCGTACGGCAAAACCTACCTCCACCCCTGCCTCTTTCCAATACTAAGATTGTACTTAGACTTATAAAAATTAATGTTTATTATACTGGGCAGTCTGTTGCCATTCCAACCATCTGTGTAGGAAGATGTTTTCATTTTAGTTGTTGCAGATGCAAGGGCATGCATCGCCTCGAAATACCTTCCGCTGTGACTAATTTACCTGTTATAGGTAATTAGTCTGTGAAGAAAAAAGAACAGAAATAGGCATCCAGGTAAATTATAAATAAATCGAAAAAATAAAAATATACATGTAGCCTAATGAATATTAGGTAATATCAATATGACATGGTAATAACGTTTTCATTATACAAGTCAATTGTCCTAATATTTGGAATATTCAGCTTGGAAATAAAAGCCTCGGTGGGAAGCTTAATTCTTATAACTAAACAAATTATATCAACACATTTGTGATATAATACCATACTTTCACTTTAAATATGAATCGTTAAAACTAAGATATTCAGCTTCATATGGCTATTAATGTCCTTTACTACTTCTAGTTTTTAAAAACTATAGATATTGGTCATGCTCGTTGCTTCACACAAAATCGTTTGTGGACTAATGTTCTATATTAGATTTATCCCCTAGATAAAACGACTTGCTGTTTATTGCTGATTTGCTCCCATTTCTTTAAATGTATTGTAACGAATACAATTCAAAAGAGACTGTGTTCTTTCTGTTTAGAATAGTAGAGTTCATTTACAATGATACGGACTAGAGAATGCTAGTGCTGATTTCGTTCTTAAGGGCAACAAAAGTGAACCAATTTTACACGTAAAAAAAAAGAAAGAAAAACGGTATAATAAACACGAAGAGATGAAAAGATGGACCTGACATCTAACGTGATATATAAAAAGTTTAGAGAAATTTCTTATGAAAGAGATAGTGAAAGGTATAGTGGTAAAAATATATGTTGTATATCTTAACAGGAAGAAATATGAACTAGCAACATTGTATTTAATTCTAGGTTTAGCAACTGTATTCTAGGAATAAAACCACTATTTAGTTAAAGGAAAAAGTAGAGAAGAATATCTTCAATGCATTGAGAATATTACTCCAGAAACATCTTATATCTAGCATGAGCAATTGGAGAAAGTTAAATATAGCCTACTAGTCAGAACCTGCTGATCTCTATAATGTACGTTCTAAATGTGTTATTATACCATTAGTATATAATTAACATTGCATGATTAAGGTCGAAAGTAATTAACACGCAACTTAATCTTTGAACAATTCTTTCCAAAATTAGATGTAACAAATTTAAAATTATTTACGTATACTAGGTCTATGAGTCAAATGAAAACAAAATAGAACCTTACACATTAAGCAAACGAAATACAGATTAAACATATAGGATATTCAAATTTACCTTCCGTCGTCGTAAAGCTACTTGCACATGTGATAAAAACATGAATATTGTTTCTATGTATACAAAAACTACCGCATTAAACGTGTCTTGAGATTCAGTTTTCATTGTTGCAGTGAAAGTTATTTGGTATTGAATATGTTTCAAATTGTTATCTCTCTTGTCAATCACAGTGCTTTATAGCACGTATCTGAAATTGGATTAATATAGATTATTAGTAAGCGATATTTGTTAAGAGTCCATAAATTATGATAATTTCGAATGCACTATGAGTTCCTAAATCGTCGTAACAATTAAGAGAGAAATCAAATAATGAGTTATTGAAAAGTACTACGCACTATTCGGAGAATGTAAGAGAAACCATGTACGGAAGAGTTATCACTACGTATTTGTTCCGTGTATTTAGATCATTTAATGAATATTCTGAAATATTGTTTTTTTTTAATTAACGGCAAATTCGGGTCACTGACATTGTGGATATTAACGAACTTTCAAGTGTACAATCTGAATACACAGGAGTTGCTAATGTACGTATTATTGTATCGTCTCACCTATGATTCGCAACGAAATTATAATACATTCAAAAACGTTTATCAACATTGTACGAAAGTTAAGTTTTGTTTTGTATCTGCAATTTTAAAATAATTTGAAAACACTATACCTCACACATTCTTCAGTGTTCTATTTGAAGAGACCGAAAATTGAGTAGTATATTTACAAGAAATGGACTAATATATTCACTTGATAGTCTTTTATAGCTATATAACTCGCACATTTATTTTGGGTTAGTTATAAAAGGTTAACTCGAGCCTTGTTTATACTTCAATACCACTTATATTCTTTGGTTTCCGCAGTCGACATATAGAATTGTGATTGATTCTAAACTGATATACATGCTTTTTAATTGTGTGAAAGTCTAAACACTCTTGTTTCTTTATCCCCCAACGTAACAAATTATACATATAATTTCGTAAGTTAATGCCTCACTGGAAAATCAAAGCATTTTCTTTTGCAGAAATTAAGTGATTATTCGTATTCTGATCCACTATTTTGTCTAGCTGTATCAAGTGATACGGAGCCCGTTTTTAATTGTAGATCCCGTCCTTAGTACGTAATCTTCATCCGGTGAAAGACAACAAGAAACAAACACATCGGTTTCCTGTGCTCAAAGACCATCGGATTATAACTTTTTCACACTATTTCAATGTGTATTAAAATACCAACATGAAATAGAATTAGATGTTTCGAAACACTTCATGAATAACGTATCCAAGGCAGATTAATAACTTTTCCCAGTAGTTAAATGTAAATTATGAAGTTCTAAGCATGTGTGAAGTTGTACCTCCCAAATGTTTGAACCAGGCGAGTTTTATTTGGGCCAGCTGGTACTTAGTTTGGTCTGGCCGGCGTAGTTGGTTTCAAGTTTTGGATGACTTAACTAAAGGAGATAGGTAGTATCAAAAATTTCGGAGGCAACTTCACGCTAGGCCCCCAAAGGTTTGGCCAGGTTACTTGGACCAGGTAGTACTCAAGTGGGTTTGTTGGGCTAGCTAATTTGAGCAGTTGTGCCAGTTAACTAAAGAAGATATAGGAGCATCTAACTTCGAGCGGGAACCTTCACACTCCGCCACTGCAGCTATAAAAGAGTGATATTTTGCATGGACTAGATAGTATTAAATTTGAGCTGGTACAATTAGTTACTTTCAACTCTTGGGCCTGTCAAACAAAAGAGAGAGGGCACGGGTGTACAAAGTTTCGGGACTAGCGTAGCTACCCTCCCTCCCAAATTTTGGCCAGGCGAGATAGTTCTTGGGCCAAGTATTACTCAATGTGAGCTGGTTAGGCTAGCCAGTTTCAGTTTTGATCCGCTCAAACAAGCGAGATAGGGGCGTTTGAAATTCGGATGGGCATCTTATAATCTGTAAAGTCAATATGATGCTCTTAATCAGTATTCGGAAGTTGTTTCCCGAGTAACGTTCTTACCTTAAGAATTGTTAGAAGTTCTCAGTTGTAAGTAGTCCTTCATCAGATAGATTTCAATGATATTAACAAAGATCCTAATAAGGATTGAGATCTACCCAGGTTCTCCTTCACTGAATTAATATTTTCTAACTCCAATTCAGGATGGAAAAATCAGCATATAAAATTCTAGTACATTTAAGCTGAGCTCTCCGTCTGTTAGGACTCGCGTTAGTTCTCTCGATGAAGCAGGGATATGAACATTTTGTAGTGAGTATTATATGTGTTAATACATAATATTATAAATAGGTTGGGATTCATTAGAGATTCAAAATGGCGGAAAGTAAATAAACTAACAATGTACATAAATAGTCCATAATTATGAACATAAGCTTCTGTTTAAATTCACGACATTGAAAAAGATGGCATAATTGTTGTTTGCATTTAAAGATTTTGATAAATTTATAACCATTGTCGGGACAGAATTCTTTTTCATATTTAAAATATTGACATTATTGAAATAGTACTGTTTTAATAAGGATATCAGAAGAAGAAGTTTTATGTTTTAATTTAATATTTCAAAGGTGTGCACACAATGCGTTTAATGTACTAGAAGTATAGACTATGTGTGCCTTACAAAATTCAATAGTCCAATGAATTTTTCAGAATTAAATTCTGATGTTAACATTTACCGTCTTTTTCTTCGTATGTTCATGTGTGCAGATTTATGGTGGGGTGCAAAACTCCAGGTCAGATCTGACATACTAAAACCAAGTGTCGTCTCGCCTGTGAATTTGCTTTTTACAGTACAACTGTGTCTCAGTACAACTGTATCTCTGTGTAAATCGCGTGTGCAATAAAAACAGCGTACCTGACTTACCTAACCTCCACGTACTTTTATCAAATTTTCTAAAGGTTAAATACACATAAAAGAAAAAAATCTTTAAAATTTATGTGAAAGTAACCACGCCAGGATTCGATCCAGGGACCAGGGATTAGCTTTTTGATACATTAATCACTAGACTAGGCTACAACTTTCGGAATAATCTCTTGTCAGTGTTATTTATAGTTCAAGAAGATCTGAGCCTGCGCGAGAGTGTGCTATCTTCACAGCTGTACTATAAAAAGAAAACTAGAGCCCGGCTAGTGTCATAAATCCTAGGTTATCTTAGGAGCATCTCGGGTAAAGATTTGTTGTGAGGGAGAGAGATTATTGTCCACAAATGATATGCTTGACGTTGATAATAAAACCTACGGGAGCTTTACTATAAACACTTAGCTGGCAATTAAAAGGAAAGGGAATTCGAATAGCGTCCAATTTACTAAGAGAAAGACTATTTAAGGATAGGTAGATAGATAGATTATGTAAAGAACTCGTAATATTTTACCATTACAATTTGAATGCTGGATCAACAAGGTGCCTCAAGAGCAGTATGACTGTTTCTTTCAGACGGGGACAGGGGTGTTATTACCCCTCCAAAGGCTGAGATAATCACCACTCCAATTAACAACAATAAATATTGTAGCAACAAGGGCTAATTCATTGTTTTACTAGAATTACAACCTACGTACTGAAACGAACAAGAAATGTAGA
This sequence comes from Lepisma saccharinum, assembly GCA_022664845.1. NCBI lineage: Eukaryota > Metazoa > Arthropoda > Insecta > Zygentoma > Lepismatidae > Lepisma > Lepisma saccharinum. The sequence continues at coordinate 98,313 of JAGDQP010000758.1, forward strand.
AAATTTACAATTGCAAAATTTCAGCTTATGTAGATCAAAATAACTAAAATTTTCCCCTGTGTAACATGTTCAAGATTTCGTTTCTAAAACTACAACGCTATGCAGAAGTGACTAGAAGAAGAACTTAAATTTGTGAGAAAATAAGGAGACGTAATGATTTTTCGAAAGAACAGGACTTTGTAAAGCAGGATTTATGTAACAAACCTGCACTATACCTCTGTAGATGTGTGTGTGTGTGAGAGAGAGAGAGAGAGAAGGGGGGGGGGCATTAATACATTAAAACTTCGCTTACCGGAACTACGATATATCTGGGATGATTTTCAAGGGAATCTAATACAATTTTTTGGCAGTTTCAAAATAGCTGTACGTCATTCAGAAGTGAGAGCGTCGAATTAATTCTCCGCAGTTCAAATATGCAATCTTTAATTGTAATTTTGTCATTTGTAAAATAAATCATTTTGTTACTGCATTTCTTTTCCTTATTTGTAGACGCTTATAGCATGATAACAAATCGTGAATCTAGTTCATCCGGAAATTTGTTCATACAGAACAGGTCCGGTCCGGATAAACGAGACATTAGTTTATAGTAAATAAATGAATGTATGTGGAGGTTGCATATGTGGTGCACATAATATAGGATTATGGCACACAGTAAGTCAAGAACAGCACGACAATTACGTATTGAATAGTTTAATGCTGAAGGAGTATGGGAGCAAAGACAACAGCCTATATATTTCCTGAACGAACATCACGTTGACATAATATTGCTTAACATAATGTTGTGGAAGTCATTTCAAACATTACCATAGCTGGAATTTGGATAACTATGTTATCATACGCACAGAGACTCAAAAGTGGAACCCTGTAATATACAAACGACACTTACCTGTCCAGTCTCTTACACTTCCAACTCTTCAATTAATTGAAACCACTGGCATTCGTCTCCATACTAATGCTGACATACTTATTATAGCCGCATACAAGCCACCCAATCGACCACTTCACACAATGTTATCAGTGTTATGGGCAACATAATAATAACCGTGACGTAAATGCAAAGCACATACATTGAAACTCAAGAATTTCAAATCAAACAGGCAAAGTTTTATATTGCACATTACCAACACTAGCCGTTCTTCCAATAGCCAACACTGAACCAAATCACTTTCTCAAAAAAGAGGGAAGCCGGACGTCTTAGATTTGCCACTTTTAAAAGCCGTTACTATTACAGATAGGGCACATACTATTTCAGCACTAGACTCAGAACATATACCAGTATTAATACATAGTTATTCATTAACTACTCAGCCCGGTATGCAACAGTTTACCTCCAGTTTACAATACAGATTTGGATATTGCCAGATCTTTACCAATACTACAGATTCTGCAATGCATTTAAACTCTCCGACAGACATTGACCACACTGCTAATATCAAATCCGCTTTTTACGTCACCACTACATCACATCCAACATCTCAACATAGCTCAACATTTACTCCAGAACAAATCCATACCAATGCTCTCATTGCGTTAAAGAGATGGGAACGCGAAAGGTGTCAAACTACTCGTTATCCGAAATATAAAATTCCCATTTAAAATTCACTACAAGAAACGTATGAAAATCAGACTGAAACGTATTGCAGCTCTTCAATGGTCTAAACGTCTTCAATAACTACAGCAACCAACTCATGAATTTTGGACTTGCCAAGTCATTTACCAAACCAGACTCTATGAAGATCAAGGACCACTATATGGACAGCATGGTCTAGTCTATACGGATGAGAAGAAAGTAGATACGTTTTCCGACCATTTAGAAACGCAATTTATGTTAATGCAGATCCTCACGATAAACATAACATCAAATCAGTGCACAGATATATTCAAACAAACACACTCGATAATCCGTCTGATCCCTCGACCACTGATTACCCCTCGCAACCTACAACGTACTATTAAAAAAACTCCATCCTCGAAGATTAGCAGGCTCACCGTCAAACTCAAATTTACACCGTCAACACTCAAACATATATCCAGAAAAAATGCTCATTTTACTTACAAGACTATTTAATGCCATATTACAATAAGAATATTTTAATCCACAATGTAAAGCAGCTAACGTCATTGTCCTACTAAAACATGACAAAAGTTTACTACACCCACAGAATCAACCTACCAACATTAGCATTTTTTTAAAAAGGCTAATCCATTCACGTCTTTCCAGCTACTTCAGAGACAAACCTTTATTTCAGCACACCCATTTGGTTTTAGATCTCAATTTGATGCTGTTGCAGAACTTCTAAGAGTAATGGAGGTCATCACGCTTCAATTTAATAGAAAAAGACATTCCAGTGGCATATTTCGTGATACAGGGAAAGGATTTGATGGAGTATAGAATAAGAGATTAATTTACAAACTTAGTACGATTGGATTTCACCATCAATACCTCAGACTCATACATTCTTATCTCTGTGAGAGTACTTTCTTCGTCAGCTATAACAATAGTAAATCGACCATCAATCCCATCACATGAGGAATTCCTCAAGGTAGTGTACTGGCACCTTTTATCTTCAACCTTTACACAGATGATCTTCCAATTCATCGCCATACTACCCTTGCAACATTTGCAGATGACAGCGCCGTATATGTCACATCACAAAATCTGAGATTTGCTCATATGTATGCCCAACAACATTTAGATGTAATAAAGGACTGGACAACCAAACGGCGTATGAAACTGAACACGGAAAAACTGCAGTAATACATTTTCACCAAAAGAAGATCACCAGCACCACCCCCGCTCACGCTTTTTGGTTCTCATCTAAATTACAGTCGAAGTGCGCGATACCTTGGAGTCGAGCTCGACTGGAGATAGTTCTCTTCCGCCTTCATCTTCAAACCACTGCTAATCGAGGAACATCAAGACTACTTGCGTTATATCCAATACTTACAATACTTGCGTTATATGAAGGTACGGAGTGCATAAATTCGTTTGAAAGTTAAGTACCACAAAAATAATGTGAGAAACATTGTGTTAGTTTTTACAATTTTGTTAACTAGATGGTTCTATCGGTCATTTGTTATGAAATCCATTGCTAATATTTTCGTTGAAATTTTCTTCATCAATAATGGAAACAGATAATTCATTCGATTACAGTTACGTAGAGAGAGATCGCTGGTGGTGTAACGCAACTATTATAATAAAATTAATTAGTTAATATTTGTAATACTTCTAACTACGTTTAATACATAATATGTACCTATGAGTTGATATACTTTTTCCAATGAATAAACTCAATTATATAAAGAGTCTACGGAAAGAAATGTCAAAGTCTAATTGGAATTATTTTCAGGAAACTAAAATCAAAAGTTTAAAGAGCAATACATTTCCTTATAAAATTGAATTTTCACACGCTTATTTCTCGGTTAGTGTGTAACGTTTTTCCTGAAGTGGGGATATGTGCAGAATAAATCTAAAATAAGTTATTAGATACCACCGTTATCTCAATTCACGCGAAAAGTGGTGTTTGATGTTTCTTTCCGTGGACCCTTCACATGCTAAAAGACCTTATTTTGTCTAAATATTGTTTGCAACCCGAAAATGACAAATCAGCTTCTAAACAGAATGAGTATAACAGAAGGAAGACTCACAATAGGCACACAAGGGAAACCTTCAAAATTACATTCCATGGGCATGGGGTCAAATTCATCTATATTTTACAGTTTTGAAATTGTTGGCAGTTACGGATAGGGACGTACGAAGAGGGAGTTCTGGGGGTCCACCCCCTGAAATTCATTGTTTTTGTGAGATTAGTATCGTATTTAGAAAAATTACATACATTTTACGTAAATGTCACACCTAAACAGACCTCGAACCACCGTCGAAGGCGCCGGAACCCCCCCCCTCCCTCCCGCCGAAACCAACTTATGGGTACGTGATTGACAGATACTCTAAGCATTTGAGATCTTGCCCGTGTAGTGTGTTTTGAAGGTTGCCCTGTGTCCCTCCTATGATTGTCCCTTCTGTTTTACTCACTTTCTGGAGAACCCTTAACTACATTTGTGAAGACAAATTCTGACCTATATCTGACAAACTATTAGTTACACGCTCAAGTGGCTTTGCAGTCCTTGTAAGCTCTGTTAGATATGTTCATGTATATATCTTGAGTAATTAGCGCCTGTTCGCACCGAAACTTCGGGAGCCGATGCAGCGGCTGCCAGGCTGTTTTCCTCGTGCTCCAAACTTTAAACGCCCTCTAGAGGACAAACACATCCTTACACGGTCGAATTACTTTGAAAGCCTCATCAGCATTGGGGTACGAGTATACAGTATATATACATATATAGATAGATAGATAAATCTTATAGAAAATCCTGTTCGAACCTAAACATTTTCCTTGTTAGTGATAGAAGAAACATAGTCTAACTGAAGCCAAGAGTATTAATCGAATTCCTTGCAAAGGCTTACCCCTAAAACAGATCCATGGTGACCAGTAGCGTGCAGCTGGTAAAACACAGTCGATGATGACACGAAGTATTTTGGCCTAGTCCAATAAAATTAGTTGTCAACCCAAGAAAACAGATAACATACTGGGAATGCGAGAGTATGATTAGATATGAATTAAAAGGTTGGGTGCAAAAAGGGTATTTCTCCGAAATTGCAACTTGTGGAAAATAGATGTTGATAATAAAGAACTTTAAAAATGTTATTGAATCACCTTGAATAAAATAAGACTGATTTCATATTAAATATTGTTATCTTTAGTACCAATTTTAATTATATTTTGCAACGCAAATAAAGAAAAAATACTATAAAAATAGTAAAACAAAATTCCATGCTTGTACTCTTCTTGCAGTGAGCAGCAGTAAACTTAAGTTATGTAAGAAAAACAGAGAAATACTGATTTTCCTTCTTAAAATGAAGTATGATCTCCTTGAACTATATTTGACATTATAGAAACTGCTAGTCCTTTAAGTAAAAGCACTACGAAAATAAGTAATGCTTATAGTAATGATTTAATAATACTATTTTAGTATTGTAGGTATGCATCTTGATACCATTATGTGAGTAAACAAAACTACGAAAGATGCTTTGTTTCTGTTTATTTTCTTTGTAATCTTAGTCCCTAATTGTTACTTCTTACAATTCTGTAATCTTACCTTTCACTAATTTTACAATATGGTGCCCACAAATTTGTGTTAGTTGGATCGTAACTTGTTCAAATCACTAACACATTGGGGTTGGTTTTGGTCTTAACATTTGGATCAGTAAATGAATTCTTTAATGGTGTCGAAAGTAATGCCGGCAGATTAATAGTGTAGAGTGATTGGATGTTAATCGTGGATAATTGGACAGTTCAAAGTGAGCAGTAATCAATCCGCATAATTCCCGCCTTAATATATTTTTATAAACATAAAACAGCACTAAAATATCTCCACAATTGTGGTGGTGTAGGACTTAGAACTTCTAAGCAACCTACTTCTGGTGCTCTAAATCCCCCATAATTGGGTTGGAGGTGAAATAACAATTCTCATGCTATCTGAACGACATGAATTGGTTTAGAAACAATTAAACATCACTGCGCGGTTTTGCACGATAGATGCAGTCTAGATCTTACCATTCAGGATCAACCTAGACCGAAGTTATACAAAGAAATATTGGCCACATAATTGTGTGTAAAAAGACTGAAAGGGGTATGAATGAATGAATTGTTATTAAGTTCATAAACGAGCTGGTTAGCTTCTAAGGACGGGAGCAACAATTTTTGCTAAAGTAGTTCCAAATCACTTCGTTCAATGGACCCAGAGGAAACTGAAGGCGAGCGCGCTAATCTCCAGCTACCCTGAGGTAAACCCTGGAATATCACCATTTTCACTGTGGAGCGTTCACTTCACATTCAGAAGTTCCTGGGTTCCTGGAACCAGCGGTCTGACCATCTTGACTGCTGCTTAAAAGGATTTTGCCTTAGTCACACAAGGTAAATGTCGAAATGATACCTTCGACTTAGGTCCTGGCCGACACCTTCCCGCATCCTTTTCTTTGCCTTATTCCGTCCTAAGTCATAGATGCCTACAGGCAATAAAGAAATTCAAATTCAAATTGTGTCCATTTTCATGATCATTATATACACCACTTGTAACGAAAACACTTTCATCTTGTCACAGCAGTTGTTTACAGATTTAAACTTCTCTTGTTTTCCGCACGACTGCATAATTTTTTGAAATATATTGTTTACCTCATTCTTTCCGAATTTAGCTGCAATTCTTGTTCAAACATTTTTATTCACACGCTTCTTTAAACCTTTCGCTTTTTCTTCAACAACACCCTCAATGTCTTCAGGAGCTGAAGAACTCGAAAACCAGTCATAGAGCTAAAACATTACCCACCAACAAATAAATACAGAATGACAAAGAGAAGTAGGGAAGTGACATCACCCAGCCCTCCACATAGTATACATCAATTGAAATGTCTCATTGGAGGCTGAAGGTAAATGACATCGGCAAGACTCAGAGATAGACAGAAGACGACATCTTGAATGTCTGCCTTTACTGTGAGGTCGTAGAGCTGACAACTCTACACCGCTAAAGCATGTCATGAAATAGTAACAGTTGCTTCATGGATTCTCCTGAGGTAAAATATTTCAGAAGTATTTGTTTTTGGTGAAAACTGGCTTCATCTTGTTTAGGATAGAATCCTAAGGAGATTGTTTGTTACTACGGCTATGAACTTGCGAATTCTGAAGTCATAGAGTAAGTAAGCGAGTATAATACCAACCGATTAAATTGCCCAAATATATCTAGTACGAGCTCTGTGACAGCTGAAGGGTCTGGAAGTTTTTAGACCTGCTCTACTTACGTTCTTGATGTTATGTATTCCTCACACTCCAGTGAATCATATGTATCTAAAAGAATCAGTGGTGACACCTATAAAGAAAACTCCAGGAACTAAAAGTCACAGGAAAAAGCGCATTAATCGATCTTAATACAATATACTAGAAATGTTTTGTAGTTACGTCATTTTACCTTTAGAAGGCAAGTAGGACTGGAGTGCTCTACAAAAGCAGCTATGTTTTCATAGAGATCAGAAAAACCAGGATATTTTGACTAACCCCTTGATAGACCTTATTTTCAATATTTGCTTTTTATTCATCATCGCAATTCTCATTTCTCGAAATTAGAGGAAGAAATATGCTCAGATATTTCATTTCTAATTCGTAAATATGTTCTCAACCTCAATGTTTTGCTCATTTGTCTTTATCATCACATTCATTAATAATACTTTATCCTCTTCACAGAACTTGTCACATTATGCAACATTAAATTTGTAGGCAATGAGCACATGTAGTATTAAAGGTAGTTGATGTATTTATCCAATCACTTTTTGTACCCTGACATATCTTTATCAATGAAGCCACTTTTTTATTCATGGACTGCGAGGCATACATAAAATCAGGATCTATGATCGTAGATATGCTCACAAGATGAAGCCTAAAAACCTTTTGGTTCTCTAGCGGTGATAACTCGTACTAGGTATATTTCGATAATCTAATCTTTTGACACTATATTATACTCTTTAAGACCTTTAAATTGATGTTTAATATGTGGGAGATTGGGTGGTGTCACTTCTCTAATTCTCCTTATAACGGAACGCTATAGGAACAATATGCAGATGCGTCTACCCTTTTCTGGTGCAGATCCAAAGAATTGATTTTAAAAATTTAAACTATTATTTTATCTGATATTCGCTTACGATCGAGCATTGTTTCAGTAAATATGCACTGAACATGTGTTGGTCGGCGAAGTATGAGAAAAGGACTATCGTGTTGGGTTCCAACGCACCGCCGCTTTTCTTGATGTTTCTTATGCCTTTTGCGGGTAGTTTGTCGAAAGGAGCGTGGACACTTGGACGAAGACAATAAGTTCTTGTATCCATTGTTCTGCTGCACACATACAGATGGAAACAAGAATTTCTGGAGTAGATGTTTTAGTTCCTTTTTAAGGCGATAATTCAGAAAGCCAGTGCCGTCATCTATTGTGTCAGGTACAACGAGGAGTTATTCGTGCCATAATCTCCGAGATGTGAACCACGTAATGTGATACTGGTTTATAAGGTGCACAAGTTCGCACCTCGTAACAGAAAGTTTAAGATTAAACACTTGTGAACAACAACACCAACAACAAACAAGATGTCAAAATTTCCTATTTATTTTTCTATTGTGCCTCGGAAGACAGGTTTATATTCGTCAGCACGTAACTATCAAGGAAGTACAGTGCTGCTAGTGAAACAGGTGAATTATCACCATTGTACTGCGGGTAACCGGAAACCCTCTAAATTTAGAAGCAAGTAATTGTGACGGAAGTGTTTCCAAGGGTGCTAAAGAAGTTGCCAAAATGACTGCACAGCCCTGCGGGTACAGCTGAAAAAAAAATCTTTCCGTAGTGAGATTAATGTAAGAAATGTAACACTTAACCACCCCTCTATATGTGCCAGGCCGAAGACACACTACACTGTGCAGGAGATGTCCCCAATCTAGGACACATAAAATGTTCTCGGGAATGTTTGGAGATTCTTCAGCTTGAAAGACTTTTAGCAGAAAAGCTTTCACTCCTTTCCTTAGTGACACTTTATCAAATTAAGAAGGAGGCCTTGGTGATACGTAAAATGTAAAACAATGTCTTACATTCTGTGGTTCTTTCTCAACACATATAATTCTGTTAAAAAAAGCTGTTGGGTATTGACAATAACAGTATCATCTCCCAACTTGATTACAGAGTTTGCTTTTGGAAGAGATCTTGTTTTATATCTCTTCTTTATTGTCATCATACCAAAGTATTTTCCTTTCATTTCTTCCATTGACGCTTCTCCCAACTCTCTTGCTTGATCACAAGTTATTGCTAAGTCAACTACGAGTCCTGCGGATAGAGTTCCCAAATTCCCCAGAAGCATGCTGAAATGGATTGAGCTCCAATAACCACTTACAAAAAGTTTCTTGATCTTTTGAATCTCGAAATTCACTGCTTGGATTCTCTTCTGCTTGATATTCAGATGTCTTTGAGGATACACCAGTCAAAATATCTACAGCTCTGGTAACTTCAGTGCATAGTGGAATGGATGTAGTCTATCTAAAAGAGTTTTCTCTGTCATAGCCCGGCCATGTGTAAGACCACCTAAGGATTTCATAGGTTTCGTCAATGATTGTTATATTACCATATCAGACCACGTGCCGGACCAAAATCTGGGAGACGAACGAATGCAGAAAAATCCATCCTTCGAGAAACGCTCAAAATGTTCATCTTTCATCTTGGATGGTAGTTCAAACATTTTTTGAACATAGAGATAAGAACTTTTTGCATACAAAGTTTTGTCATGCAACATGAAAGAAATGTAACATACCGATTGCAGATGGAGTGTGAAGTCTCCTGTCGTTTCAGCTCTGATGAACTCCATAATGAGAACAACTATTTTCATATATTGTTCCCACAGTTTGACTATCCTACTAGTTTCTTCTGTTTCCTTGCAGACAGCAGACAGTTTCTGACACTATTGTTTCTTCTACTTTTGAAGTCATTATATCCTCTGGTGATATTTCATTTCTTAACAATTTTTCACTGTCTAACACAAAAGTACTCAATGCTTCAGTTTTGAAAGCAGGAAATGTTAGTTAGACACTTGAACAGAGCAACTAGTTTGAGATCGATAAATGTATGACCTAATATCAAAAGAGGTACCGTACTTTTGGCATACACACTTTTCCACAGCTCTTCTATGCCGCTTCCTTTCATGATGTTCCCAATACGTCCTAAATACTGTAACTCATGAACAGATGAAAACCCACCAAGTCTAACAATAATGGAAGAGATAATGCTGTCCTTTTCTGCTGCTTCCACAATTCCACATGTTTTCATAAAAAGTGGTTATCAAAATGTTACAAGATCTATTCTTCATATCGCATTCTAATGCAGCAAAAGTCAAAGCAGAATTAATTGTGGTCAGATAATTGGGACCTAGATGGATGACTGGCATTGGCAGAATTGTAGAAACTTCATAATTTCCAGCCTCTTGTATGGCTTCCTGTATAGATCCATTCCAGAAGGGAAAAGAACTTTCTGAAAATAAGAATCCTGCAATCCAAAGAAAGTTTAACTTAAATCCTCTTTGAATAGCATCCAATTCAACACTTGTAACATCAATTGACTTTATCTTAAGATTCTTTAAACCTGGTATGGATGTTTCTTTGTATTGAACTAGAGGTATTGAGTTTATGGCGGGATTAATTTTCTCTTAATATCTCGAACAACAGGAGGGCAAGTCAACATTTTTTACCTGGCGTTATAAATTTTATACCACCAAGTATGTGGATTGTACCGTGTCCATCTATTGTTCTTGTAATGATGTCTGCGTTGCCAAACACATATTGTACAAAGACATCACTACTTACGTCTGGTTGCACATTTTCATTTGCTGCATTTAAGTATGCTATAGCCTCATTATATGAAGCACAGCGTGAAATTGAATGAAGCAGACTAATTGATGTCTTGAGCCGTACTTTGAATGTAAGTGTACTGATAGGGCAAGATGAAGAGGTGATAGAAATGGCTTTGGGTGACAAGCTGGTATTATAGATTGGCTAATCATAGTGATTGTCCTAGATTTGTCATTTTCCTTCCCCTGACTCCCTTGAATCAAAATGTCCATGCATACTTTTCATGATTATGGTATAAGGTTTGAACCTCCATTATTCATTGCATCTAGCGTTGGATAAGTTGACATGTTATAAGTTTTCCTCTAATATCCTGCCTTACTATTTCTGCAGCCATTTCTACTACTCGAAGTCGTTCATTATCTATTGTTTTCTTCCTTTGTGAATACCCCTGATCATAGAGAATGTTGTGTGCAGTTCTCAAGAAACTAATAACCAGTGGTCTGCTTCCTGATGCATCAGTTACTATTATTCTGTCTTTAAAGTGACTTTTTAAACGATCCGTAAGTAAATATTCTGAAATATCACACGGCTTTCCCCCTGGGAAATGCTTGATAATGTCTTGGAGTTCAGGTAAAGTGAATTTACGTTCATCTTGGTTCTTAGTATAATTATACAGCTGTAATATTATGCAACTGTAATAAGACATCATAATTATCACTACTGCATCTTCCCAACCTGGTATGTTCCTTTACTTGTCTGAAACTGACATAACAATCAACATGGTATCATGCTTCCTCTGCTAAAAAATACACATTCATTACCCGATACTTCACTTCGTGACCTAATTTATCTTCACGTTCCTTACATTTATCTAAAATAGATTTCTGAATTTTTTTTGTTTCCACCAGTCTAATTCGTCTCCTTCTATCTTTTGGTACCTTGCGATTCGCAGCCAACACATTTTCCTTACAAGATAGGCAACATGTCTTGTAAGAAAATTTATTTATTTTCATTTAAAAAATAAATTCAAAACCAAAAGGTTTTTCTGTGGGGATATTTTCTCAAAACATTGATTTTTATACTTGTACTCCGACAATAAAAGAATAAGCCTCTGCCACAGTAAAAAGTGTTATTTAAAAATCTCTAAAATACAGTGTTATGAAATACAGTTTTCGTTTGATGCCATTTTGCGGTTTTACGATTGGTCAAATAAAAAAAAAGGTCGTAACAATAAAGTTTCAATAATTTTATAATGAACACATTTCATTTGAAACTATTTTTTCGATATAATGCTTAGTTTCGGTACACATTCCAAAAAAAACGTAATTTTGGCCGCCATTTTCCAAGATGGCGGCCGTAGCACAAGTTTGATATTCGGGGAATTTTTATAATATGTTACTTAGATGATCAATATACGTATACCAAGTTTGCCGACTCCAGGACTGGGGTCGGCGGCCTTCTGGGTGCTGTGTGCTCTGATCCGCGTCCCCGGGGATGCGCCTATTTTTATTTTTCCTTCTTTAGCCAAATATATAAACTAAATTCTTTTTCTGTTTGTGATAGTGGTTTTCTGTGCGCGAGGGGACTATTTTTCAGACATGGCGAAAAAGCTTGAACTTTCTGACTTCACTAGGTCCGGCCTAGAGAAGCACGAAGCGGATTACTTAAACCCGAAATCAGATAGTCAAACGCTGGCTAATAATCCGTTCTATCTGAGACATCAGGAAAAGATAAAGAAGAAAGAAATAAATACTTCAACACCGAGATCCAACAAGGAAAACAAAGAACTAAAACTAAGCATCGTAGAGAAAGTAAACGCAGAATGGGAAAAGATTCAGACGGAAAGAGATGGCACTCCAAAATCTCTACGAGGTGTTAGGAAAGGGCCACATGACCGGGAAACAGAACAAGTAACATCTAGACCAGGTATGCCAGCACTGATTCCTGAAGACTCAACCAAAAGGAAGAGAACTCCAGAACAAGAGGAAGAGATTGCCAAGCGGAAAAGAGAAGAAAAAGAAATTGAAGACCTCAGAATCCACCAAGCATTCTTGGAAGGAAGGATAATGGAGTTGGAGAAAACCCAAGTAAAGTTGGAAAAGGAGAATGAGCGGCTCAGAAATTGCGAGATCAAGCTAGCACAGACACAAACTAAATTGGAAGAAAGGGAAATCGAACTCGACAAACAGGAAAGGAACATAAACCAACTGAAACATGAAGCTATCCAAGGTAGTCTTAGAATCAAGGAATTGGAAATAACTAACGAACAGATTGAGAGGAGCAAGGAAGAAATAGAAGGGAAGATGCGTGAACTTCAGGAAGATATTAAAAACCTTTGTACAGAAAATGGGACACTAAAAGCAACAAAGGGTCAAAGTGGAACCACGGCTCCGGTGGTGAGTTTCGCGGACATGCTCAAAAGAGATACAGCTAAGATCCCAGAGAAGACACGCCTAATAGAGTCTAACAAGAGGAATTCAAAACCAACGATTGTGATAAAGCCGAAAGAGGGAGAAAGCATCATGGACACTAGGATGAGGCTAACCAAAATCGTAACAAGACAAGATCGCATAAATTTTCAAATTATACAGGCAAGGACGGCGCTCATCCTGCAAATGGCAACAGTGCAGGATGAAGAGAAACTAAGAAAACATCCAGGGATGGCCCGAAATTTCGACTTGACGAATAAAAGTAACAAACGTAATCCTTTAATGATTATGTACAATGTACCAGCGGAATTCAAGGAAATAGAGGCAATTGAAGAATTGATAGAGAGAAACCTCCAGAACATCACGGAAGAACGAAAACAACTGATAAGACCAAGGTTTAAGACAGGCCCAAAGAATCAAGACAGATACCATCTAGTCTTGGAAGTGCCAAAACAGGTACGGGAGATCATCTAGAGGAACCCACGTGTTTACATAGGATATGAGGCCACTAACGTAAAAGACTTCCTGGTCGTCACGACATGCCTGAACTGTCATGAGTATGGCCACATTGCGGCTCATTGTCGGAATGATGCTAGATGTGGCAGCTGTGGAGAGAAAGGACATAAGAAGATAGACTGCAAAGACAAGGAAAAGAGAATCTGCATTCCTTGTAATTCAAGGAAAAAATTGTGTGGGGCCAAAAATCAAAGCGAATGCCCACAATATAAGCTGGCGTTGCAGCGCATCATAGATCGATTCGATTATGGCCTGTAACCCTGATAGATCTGAGATAGCATCACCAATTTCACGAAAGAAAAAAAACCCATGCAGGAAAAAACGAAGCCTCGAGAGGCTTTTAAAATTTAACAACAACAAAAAATAAATAATTGGATGGCTGAGGACAATACTAAACTTACAGAAAATTTCCTTGAAATCAAGAATGGACATATAGACATGAATTTAGAGAATCAAGTAATACTTCATTATATAAATCCGTACTTAACCACTTTTCCAAGAGGTTTTGCTCAGACGGTGGCCTTATCGCACGATGGATATAATCTGGAGAACCTTGAATACTACAAGATCGATATGGAGGAAAACAAATATCTAGAAATTTATCTGTCTAGAAATAGATATAACTGTAAGTTCATAAACGTCAAGTCGTCCAGAGAAACATTCCTAGAAGAATTAGGACTGACAATGAACTTATTTTCTGCAATGAAACACGAAAAGAAAATAGAAATTATCATACCAGCCATAGGAATGGGACTCTGGAGGGCGGAGCCTGGGGATGTGCTACAGCACCTGAAGAAGTGGGAACACGATATGGAAAGTGTAGGTCTAGTTATGATAATACAGGACCAGAATCTTTACGAAGATGTCATAAGAACATGGAACACACTAAGCGCTACGGAGGCGGAAACGGACAAAGAAATGGAGATCCAGGAGACTGAACTGTTGAAGAACGACAGGGACCAAACAGAGAACAAGAGGCAACCTACACAAAAGAAGGAGGACGACGGAAAGAGGAAGAAAAAAGGATGGAAGGCATGGATACCGAGGTTGTATAAAAAAAAAGCAAACAAAAACAGAAGCTCTGAAACGACCTCGCAAGACATGGAAGAAGAGGATACCGCTGAGGAAAAGGAGGAGGTGGTAGCAGAGGGGAGTGAGGCTAGAATGACGAGTTTAAACCCAAACGAATTTTATGAAGATCTAAACAAGCGCTACATCCTGTCGAGACTTGAGGAGCCGTTACTATTGACAGCAGCTCTTAGGATCATTGTAAGAAATATCCACCCAAATGGAAGAACAATAACTTTTCCGGTAATTGAAGAAGTTGACAGGATTAACCTACGTTCCAATGGGTTAACAACGGACTCACAGTACCTATTGCACCTGGTAGACAAAGTGTTTGAAAGAAGAGATGAGCCTTTTCAACTTAATAAAGTCTACAGACAGTTCGTTATGGCGTATGGACGTGCAGTATTTGTGCCAACGGAAAGGTTTCCAGCATGCTACGTTCACCTAAGACAACCCTAAATGTTCAAATTTGTCCAAGTTAACTTGGACAGATCACGCCTAGCAACCCATGAACTTAGGATACACTGCGAAAAAGAAAATGTGGACGTGGCATGCATTTAAGAACCCTATATAAATAAGGGGAAAATACCGGGCATGCCGACAGATGCCGTGACACTGATACCAGAGGATCCGGGTCCAATGGTCGCTGTGGTAATCTTCAATAAGAAAATTGAAGCGTTGGTGGACTCCAAATACACATGTAAGTGGATACAGACATTCACCCTAAAACTTGGAAAACACCAAATAACCACTGTCAACCTCTACTGCCAGTTCTCTATGCCGGCCGACATCTTTGTAAATAAACTGGAAACAATTTTGGAAGGATTTTATAGGGGAAATTTACTTATTTTAGGTGATTTTAATGCTAAGTCCCCGCTCTGGCACTGCCCTGGAACAGATGGAAATGGGGAGAAGTATGAAGACATAATTAACCAATACCAACTCGTAGTCCATAATAAAGAAGATCAGCCACCGACATTCCAGGGCAGGGCAGGGGCGGAGAGTAACATAGATATAACGATGACAAAAGGTAATATACATAGGAATATACACGAGTGGAGTGTGTTGGAACACGCAACGACGAGCCAGCACGGCGTCATTAGCTTTTATATTAACTTTACACAAGACAAAAATAAGAGCAACGAACAAGAAGAATCCAATAAATTAAATTATAGTACGAAAAAACTAAACTATACTAAATTAATGAACAAATTGGAACTACCTCAAATCGAACGGGACGTGGATCTGGATGACATCCCAAAGAAGATTGAGAAAGTTACGCAAAAAGCAATCGTAAGTGTCGCGCCAAAAACAAATAAAACTAACAACAGGAAACCTTTCTGGACTCAAAAATTAGATAAACTTAAACGGAGACTAAAAGCAAGTAGAAAAAGTTATAAAGCAGCCAGGGACCACGAACTGAAAATACAAAGATTAAATAAATATCGGCAAATAAAACAAGAATTTGAAATAGAACTATTTGAAAACAAAAAGAAGACCTGGGGAAAGTTTGTGGACGAAAACCTATGCAAGAACATTTGGGGTATGCCTTACAAGATAGTAATGCAAAAAATAAAAACAAAAGGGATAATGAATACATTAAAAAAAGACGATGGGATGTTTACAATAAATTGGCAGCAAACCATGGAGCTAATCTTTACTAAATTATTTCCAGATGATAGCGAAGACAACGACAACGAGGAGCACTCAAGAATGAGACAAGAAGTAAGGCAACCCCCAGAAGCAGGTGAAGAACAAGAACTACCAACTATAACCAACGAAGAAATAAAGGCCGCACTAAAGTCACTAAAAGCAAACAAAGCACCGGGTCCAGACGGAATTAAGAACGAAATCTACAAATCTTTAGCGGAATTTTGGGCGCCATATTTAGCAAAATTATACAATGAATGCCTACGTCAAGGAAGATACCCAGAAATATGAAAAAAGCAAACCTAATTATTTTGTATAAGGGACAGGATAAGCCGAAGATGAATCCCAAATCATACAGACCTATCTGCTTGCTTAACGTAATCAGCAAAATTTTTGAAAAAGTATTAATTAACAGAATTAATGACAAAAGAGAAAACCTAGAACACTGTAACCTACAATATGGCTTTCGTCGGGGAAGATCCACTGAAGATGCAATCAATGAGTTTTGCGAGGCAGTAAATAGATTAAAGCAGGATAATTGCAAATATGTCATGGGAGTCTTCTTTGACATTGCCGGCGCATTTGATAACGTGTGGTGGCCATCAGTTTTGAGGGAATTGAAAAACATTCGGGTTCATCCAAACGTGTGGAAAACAATAAAAGATTACTTCCAATACAGAACAATAGAAATAGATACGGCTGATGGCGTCGTGAGAAAGGCTCCGAAGAAAGGATGCCCGCAGGGCTCAGTGCTGGGGCCGATTGTGTGGGATGTGATGTTTCAGCCATGTCTGGAACTGCTAAACGGACTGGAAGAAGTGAAACGGATCGTGGGATATGCGGACGATCTGGCGGTCGTAATAAGGGCAAAAGCAGGCAAGATCTACAAGATAAAGCAAATCATATTATTGGAAGAATGACATCGTGGTGCGGGAACAATAAACTATTAATATCAGCAGAAAAAACGAAATATGTAATATTTAAGGGTAAACTGAATTTCAATAGGGGACCAATAATGAAGATAGAAGGGAAAACAATTAAAAGAGAAAAAGAGATAAAATATCTTGGTGTGCTACTCGATGAAAAGTTAAATTTTAGATCCCATGTGACTACAATAAAAAATAAAGCTATCAAAATATCACAAAATTGTAAATATCGCTACCAACGACTATAGAATACCAATCAATATCATACGCATGTACCACGATGTCATAATTCGCTCCGTTGTTGGATATGCCGCCAGCGCCTGGTGCCACCGGATGGATGATATAAGACAAATACAAATTATCAACAGATCTCAAAGACAAATCTTACTCCGTCTTACAGGAGCCTATAGAACCACTCCGGTGGAGGCACTCCAGGTGGCGACCGCGACCATGCCCATGCATCTTCAAATTAAAAGGATGGGAGCCGCGTACTGGTTAAAGAAAGGAAGAGGACATAAAATTATGAACGTCTTACATCAGGCAGCAGAAAGCAAGGGAGAAATTCAAGAAATACTTACCAGTGCGTGGCAAAGATTCTGGAATGAAACATCTAAGGCTAGAAGATTGTTCCGCATGTTTCCGGACGTGGCAGAGAGGGCAAACATGAACCTAGAACTGGAAGGAGGTCTACTGCATTTCGTTACCGGTCATGGGCCCTACCGTCAGAGACTGAAGGATTTGAAACTAGTTGAAGATAATATGTGCCACGCCTGCGGGGTAATTGCTTCCCCGGACCACGAGGTCCTCAGATGTAGAGAAACAGAAGAACTGGTTAGAGACCAAAGAGCCCTTCTGGGGGAGAGACCCGTCACAGAGGTTCTGAGAAGACCAGAACTGGTGACGGTCCTCCGGGAGACGGCAGATAAAGTGTCTGCTTTTTATAGTAAAAGATACCTGTCCGGGAGGCGCGCTCTGGGGCGTGGCGATCCGTAAAATAATTCATAAGTGCTACATCTAGTGAGACATGACCGAACTGTGCAGGCAAACAGGCGCGCGCGATCGGGGCAACCGCGGCAACCGCGATAAAAAGGATTTTCACAGAACGGTGAAAATCAGGGAAAATACACTATAATAGCAAAACGTCTGCTACTAAAAGTAATAACAAATATATCGAGAAAGAAAATAACTACCTTCAAGAAAAATGAAAACATCAGCATCAATGTGGTGTTACTGGAACTCCAGCAACAAAGAGTGCCTCGCCTGGAACTCCGGTGAAAGACACTCGATTAGTGTGAAAGTGTAAGTGTGTATATGGTGGAGGGAACCAGGCTTGATTATAGTGTTATATTTGGTGGAATAAACAACGAATTAACAAAGAGACTAAAAGTTGCGGAAACCGCAACCTGAGGTCAAACAGCGCTTATAATACCTTCGTGTGAATGTGTGCGAGTGAATGTGTTTAAATGAAACATATGGGGAGTAGAGAAGAATGAAGAGGAAAGGAGAGTGCGGTGAACTACCAGGAAGCAAGACCTTCCAAAAAGGAAGAAAGAAACCATACTCTTCTGTTCATCTCCCCCAATGGCTCAAAATGTGAACGATGAAGAACAAGAAAGAAGAAGAAGAAGGTAGGCCAACCTTGTGACGAGAGGAGGATGCAGCCCAGAGGGAAGACACAATACCCAAGGAACGCAGAATCTAACCTTTTTATTCTAATCTCGTTACAGGGGAAGCAGAAGAAGAAGAAGCCATATTTAAGTTTATGTTGTGTCGTCCTGTTTTGTCCTGTCTGTGTCTTTATGTGTTGTATGTGTTTTGTACAAAAAGAAAATAAAGTAGGTAGGGACCCCTCCCATGTAAATGTTCCATCAGATTAGGAACATAGACCAGGAGAACATTCTGGATGCCTGGTCATGAGTCCATCCCGCAACACCAGCTGTCTCAACAGGTGGAACATAGGAGATTCTTGGAATGCCGGAATTCCGGCAATCCAACAATCTCTAGGGATAAGCCTGCCCCAGGCTGAGAAGTACAAATATGTGCGTGATGCGCGTCCTTGAAAGTGCACAACTCAACCTGTGCAATGGATGCAAAGAGGCAGGGGTGGTAAGGCGGGACCCCCAATAAAAAAAAAATACCAAGTTTCATACTTGTAAGATATTTTTAACTGATTCAAAGATTTTTGCTTGAAATGATTACACTCTCAATCTTTATGGAATATTGTCAGGGTGTTCTCAAGTTGACATAACAGTTTTAAGGACTGAAAACTAATGAAGTGAAAAAAAAAATTTTCTTCGTAAACTTAGATCCTAGGATATTTGCTTAGTAACATGTAGACTGGAGAAAAGAGCCATTTGCGATTATAAAAAAATAAAAATGAAAATGCTTAGGAAGAAAGGAAGACAGACATAATTTTAGAAGAAAAGCTGATGTGTAGAAACATTGTAAGTTGTTCCTTTCACCGTGTATCGACGAAAGTAACGTAAATGTTTCCTATAAATTAACTTTCCTTTGTCAAACATACCATAAATCAGTAATGCCATATAGCCCTTTTCGAAATTATTACAATTTGTTCTAATTGTTTACTTTCCATGGCTATCTTTCGTAGCGAGCACCAAATATTTGTGAATTTTACTTTAATTGTTTACTGGTTCAGGTATCTGGAAAGTAAAAACTATCTCAGTAGCTTTTTAAGTACCGAGAGTTATTTAAATAAAAAAAATGATTTAAATAAAAAAAATATTTTTAGAAAATTGAGATTTTTTAAAACCCTGGTTCTAATACATACCCAAATCTATTATAATATTATCATCGATTATTCTAAGTCGAACCTACTTCCAATCGCTAGAATCCGAAAAGGAGTCTTGTAGAAATCCATCTTCTTCTAAGTTCAAAAGTTATTACAAACTAAGAAAATATTATAAGTGTACCTAAGAGAACGTTGCGCTGACGACTGTAAGAGCTTCGCCGTCTGAGGTGGACTGACTGATGAGAAGGGCGAATCGGGGAGTTATAAAGGATTTGAGCCGGATCTCCTGGATAATTGGTGGGGACCGTGACTCGTCGGGCTGAGAGGTTACCTGGGTATGAGCCCGTAAATTATCCCACTTACTAATCAAGCAGAATCTTCTTAAGTTTCTGCGGACTCGGATGGGAGAGGGGTTTGCTAACGCATTTAGCATATAAATGCATATACCACAAACCAAATGATCATAATAGATACACAATTACAACATATTTATAGCGCGCATGTATAGTCCAATAAGAGAATCATATTCTTCACTTCCGGTACACTAGTAATACACAAAAAACTTCGTATATATATTCATATCCCAATGCCGATATTGCCTGCAAAATAATTTAATCGTGTAACTGTGTAAGGCTGTGTTCGTCCGCCAGAAGGCCTTAAAGGTTTGGACAAAGAGAAATACAGCCCAGGTAGCCCCTGCATCGGCTCCCTCAGTTTCGTTTCGAACAGGCATTTATCACTCAAAGTATATACTTGAATATACGTGATAGTTGCTGATAAAAACTGCATTACCAATCTCTACCATGTAACAAATAGTTTTGACAGATATAGAATATAGTATACGTCTTCACAAACGTAAGTGAGAGTTTTCTGCAAATTGATTAAACCAGAATAGTCACATAGGGCGACAGACACATCAGGACAACTTTCAAATTCAAAAGCATATTCAATGTGCGCGATGTCTAATACCGTATACCCAGTATATGGTACATATAACTTTCAGTAATTTCAAGAATGTGCTTCAAGTGTCGTTTGACATCGCGCACAAGAAGTGTGCTTTCCAAGGTTGCCCTGATGTGTTTTTGTCCTATGTGACTATCATGATCCTCTCTTCTGTTTTACTCACTTTGTAGAGAACTCTCACTTACGTTTGTGAGGACATATACTGGCATATATATGCCAAACTATTTGTTACACGGCAGAGTGGCTTTGTAGTTTTTGGCAGCACTATCACGTGTTTTCAAGTATATACTTTGAGTACTAAATGCATGTTTCTACCGAAACTGCGGGAGTCGATGCAGTGGCTGTTCGGGCTCTCCTGGTCCAAACCTTTAACACCCTCTAGCGGAAAAATGCAGCCTTTCAAGGTCGAAATATTTTGCAGGCATTATCAGCATTGGGATTTAAACATACGTTCGAAATTTTGTCAAAAAAAAAAATCCTTTTCGAACCGAAACACTTCCCGTATTAGACTAGTCCGATATCCACATAACAATTTTATATAGTTTTATAATACTTTGAAGGAACAATTGGTTGTTATTACGATTTGAATGCAATAATGCATTTGTGTTAGGTATTTTGTACTGTTTCGGGGAATTGTCCAAAATTTCAACCGCAGGGCGTATGCTCAAAATCTTAACCGATTTCAATTTTCTTTTTTCTTCTTAAAAGTCACGTGGTGAATCAATGATTCCACACTAGCGCCATGCCAAATCGAAAAACAAAAAAAGAGTGAACCTAATGAACATCTCTTGCCCGATTGCGATCCTCGTGGTACAAAAACTGCTATTCCTTGAAGCCCTTTGGTTATTATGTGTGTGGTAATTATGTCAATTAAATATCATTCATTTAATAATACAATATATTCATGTTTGTCTTTTTCTAACTAATGTTATTTG
This sequence comes from Lepisma saccharinum, assembly GCA_022664845.1. Taxonomy (NCBI): domain Eukaryota; kingdom Metazoa; phylum Arthropoda; class Insecta; order Zygentoma; family Lepismatidae; genus Lepisma; species Lepisma saccharinum. The sequence goes on from JAGDQP010000758.1 coordinate 119,970, forward strand.
TGCTTCTTTCAGCATTTTTGAGTAATGCTCTTGCATTCGTTACTATAATAAATTCGATTTTAGAAATCGTAAATCAAAAGTTTTATTGTAGCTGTAATTCGATAGGAAGGCGGTGTCGAATCAGAATCAAACGCTCGTTGTATATTCGATTACACTTTATGATTGCTCTTCAGTGCAAATATTTCTGGAAAAATACTGTTTTCGTATAATGGACAATTTTCCAGAAAATGTAGTGTTTGCTAAGCCCGTAAAAATGTCATGTTCGACATCGATTGAGGTTAAACAATTTTGATGTAATTCGCATCTCGATAAGCTCAATCAAATGGCTGTGATCGAATCCACCCAAGCAGGTCTGTTCTTCGGTTAGCAGCAACTTCACGGTTTGCGTGTATGACAACCCTGACCTTCCAACATGATCTATGTTGATAGATGGTGAAGGTCGTCTGGAATTTGCGTCGCCCTCGGTGGAGGTTTGATCTGATTTGAAACGTCTGTACCATTCGTAGCACTGTGTTCCATTCAAGCGTTCTTCACTATAGGCTTCATACAACACGTTGAAGGACTCTGTAAAAGTTTCGTCCAATTAAGACAAATATATTTTTAGTGACACTCTTTCAGTTCCTTTATGGCCGGACAATTGACAATCGCCGCGGCCCCCCAAACACAATTGCACTCAACACGTTCCACTGAAAGCACTAGACTTGAAAACCAAGCCACTTAATTTGCAAGGAACCCGCTAGGAACCGCCACTATCGGTTCTCTTCCATGTATTTGTATGCAAATATAAAAGTTCTTTCTTTTAATAGCACCTGTGTTTAATGTAGTGAAAATTAGTCCCAAGAATAAATTTTGCAATATTTAAAATTGTTGCGAGAGGAATTCGAACAAACTGTGATTTTCTACAGAAAGACGTGCTTTGGTGCTAATACATCCTGCGTTACATGAAGTTTCCTGTATATAAAGATGGAGAAATACAGGATCCGCCAAGGCTGAAATGCATGACTGGTTCGAATCCTTAGTTAGGATGGTAGATTCCAGAGTCAGTTCAGCAATCTCTACCCTACTCTAGGACAAACATTTCAGCTTCAGTAGCATTTTATATTATAAACATAAAAAATTGATAATTTGTAAACTTAAGAACTATATAAATTAACTATCAATTGGTTATAAAAATAATAAAAAAATGAATAAAAATAATCTGTTGATACCAATTACTTACTTATTTCGCATGAAGGACAATTATAAAGTCTGCGCTGCTCAAGAGAGAGATTGAGTTGGACATTTACTAAAAGGACATTCGTAGTGATTTTAATACGATGAATCTGGATTTGTTTCCAGGTAGCTTACGTTAAATGTTCTTATTTTCTCTGCCAGCATAATATAAGTTTTTCTTGGTGGCCTGATTCAAATGTGACATTGAGTCTATTTTCTGGACCACACGTTAATGTATTAAGAACTTCAACAATGTTACGTTTGGAAAATAATTCCTGTAGAAAATTTGGAAGGATCTCGTATTAAAAATAGGAGTGAAGGCTACAACTTGTAGTGTTTAGAGCAAGTACCCTAGGATATTCAAAGTACTAATTTTGATGGGTAGATGGGAAGAAAATCATCGATGAGCATTTCTAGGATGAAGCCAGCCGACATTTCAACTCGCATATTATTTTTCCTCATAGACAGGGTTAACTGTTTCTCTCTTCAACCAGTCACTTCCCAAAATCACATGTTTAGGTGACGGGAGAATGACAGAAGGTTACTTAAAGAGCACCCCAGGTTATTGTTGTCAAATCCTAAGATTAGGATGAATAGACTTACCAAGAAATCTAAACAGGTATTTATTACTGTATACAAAAATGTTCTCCGTATAAATGTGAAGGTCGAAATCTTTACTTAGAACAGAATCCTACCAAGTTGGTTAGAGATGTGGTTTATTTTTGCTACCATGTACTATTCTGAATCTGGTCCTGAAAATGACCCTTTACGTGTCACCCTCCAGGTAACTCCTGGATCCGTGGTTTTCAACCTCTGTCACTTGGAGCGATAGTGATCCACAGTATTTTCATAGACCTCATAATAGATAGACTTAGCGCGCTTCCGCATTTCTAGCTGCGCTAGAACTAGTGAATATTGTACAGGAGCACGTGCTTTTGAAGCATATGAGGCCTATGGCAGAGCTACCTAGCGGATGGCTTCAAAAGCACGTGCTCCTGTACAAAGCCCCCATTAGTTTTCGCGCAGCTAGAAATGGGGAGTAGTGATAAGTCTATCTATTATGAGGTCTATGCTATTTTTGGTAAGGCACTATACTTTGCCAAAAGATATTGAAACTATAGCTATATATAAAGCTACTTAGAACTTCAGTCATAAACTCGAGTTAAGTTGGAAATAACTGAATTTATTGTATAGTGTTTCTTTTCCGAAATGTAAAAAATGAACAAAAAATAAACTACAGATTTCTTCGAATCAATGTTCAATAATTTGAATGCAAGAAAGGAAAGAACTATTTTCTTGTTCCTCTGATTACTATTAGAACTGCTTTCATAGCACTTTATTTCTAAACAAAAATAATAATACAGTAACTCTGATGGAGTTAATACTATGGCAAAAGATCCTTTAGAGAAACATAAACTACTACTTGATATTCTCCTATTTTCGGTGCCACTCTTACTGGTGCCATAATGAATTACCTTCTGAAAACTGCGCAACTTGGTGGACTTTACCCTAATTGATTTTCTGGAAGTATCGTACCCTAACCAGAGAATTAAGAGCACAATCAGCTCTTTGAGAATAAATGACTTTAAAAAGTACACATCCTAATCTCCGTGAAATAAGGGAGTACTGGACTTCTACTTGGGTTAACCAATTCTACGACAGATAATAGGACACCAAAAGTTATCACCACCACAGTCCCATATCACACCAAATAGAAATCACAGGTTAAGCACAACACAAATTTCCAGTGTTTTCCTTATTTCACTCCCTGCATTTAAAGCACTCGCAAACTGGTTACTCAGGGAACTGCTAATCACTTCTACTTCCAGAGAATACTGACTCTGAACCCAAATTATATTTGTTTCACGAAAATATGAACCTCGAAACACTCAGTTATTCTCTTCTAATATTTCTGAACATACTTTGAGTAGATAATCAATATTGCAATTTCCGAAGCACATGTTCATAGGTAAGATAAGATAAAATGAATTGTATGGGCGGTAACAGCAATGTTCATAGGTAACACAACTCATTTAACAGAAGTTGCTTTCTCTGATTCAAAGAATCACCGGTTATCGAAACAGCTGTAGAATACAAAAAAAATCACACTTGTGATGACGATTCCTTTTGTGAATGGAAAAACTTTCTTTCTTTCAATAACAACTTTCACTAGTACAAACCTATGAACTTAGCGAATCATAAAGATTTATGTAACATAACTTCGTAACTATACCCTGTATATCAAAACTTGGACCATATAACCACAAGCTCCCACCATAACCCCACTTCGATTACAACTGGTGGTCCTAAATGCCAGTTTGACGTCACCTTCGTATAAGCGCGCTCTTTTTTTTTTTTTAAACAACCAATGATGAGAGGTTATAATATAGCTAATCAGAAGAATTACTCACTTAAAATTTCAAACGAGAGCATAACGACTGAATATGGAAAAGACAAACAGGCAACCATGTTGGGTCTTTACAAATATAAGTTCTGAGCACAATACAAAACACGTAACAGAACTTTTGATTTAGCCTAGTTACGTACTTAGTTACATAATTTCTAAACAATCGTCTTTTTCCCTTGACCTTCATCATTTGTTTCGTCCAAATTGGAAATATACTTGGGAGCATGATAAACGCGTTCATAAATGTATTTTAATACAGGAGACAGTAATGAAAATTTTATTCTGAAGATTACGTTTAGATAACAAACTGCCTTTGCATAAGCGAAAGGGATTTCAAATGTACTTTTTGAATACAACTACTCATGCAAATCGTTTTGTTTGTATGTCTTTATTATTGTATTGCAGTATTCTTTAACACTGCAGCTTATCGCACAGTACAGATACAATTGTAAATTATTTTATTTTTATAAGCTTCGTCTCTATAAGCCTTTGGGAAAATTACTAAGAGTATTGTTTTCATGGAATTAAAGGTTGTTGTTTCTAGATGTCTTTTATTCCTGTTAAGCTCATTAGTTTGATATTGTCGAGTTTAATACGCGCTAAATTAGAACTTTTAAACGCATTACTTCATTTTTACTTTACAAAATGTATGTCTTCAAATAATCTATTTACACGTTAAATTATACACAATTTTTGCTAAAATTTAATCCTGGATACAAGACCAATAACTGTACACATATTGCAATTTCTTGAGATAGTTCTGGTCGTGTAACAAGATAACAGACTATTTCTTATATCGATCAGAATATGGTTCCTGGTCTCTAAAGAAACGTGGTCGCTAATGACAATAAGTAAATTTCTTAGGAGAATACGTTATCATTTCCGCCTTGTTCTACAACGCTGGTAAATCCGATACAGATTGAAAACTGAAAACCAAAGAGTTAATTTCCATCATCTCAGAAGGAAGGTTGAAGTGCCAATTTAGCTTTCCAGTGGCTGCAAAAGAAAAATGGAAACGTAAAAACATCAACTTTAGTCACTTTTAAATACATTTTATTTGTTACATCAGCAACGCAGTGATTTCATATCCAGTAAAAAGTCAGAACAGTGGTAATCACGATAATATCGTTTTGATATCAGCTGATGGTGGGCTACTACAAGAAAATATTCTTTGTTTCATTATCTGTAATAGTTGACTTTATCCTAGTAAGTTGTTGCAAGATATTTTTTTTTAAAAAAAATAGTTAAAAGCTTTGATCCCATTGCGCAACTCAGACTCCGACATAGGCTAAAGAAAATTAAAGACTTCAAAGAGAGAAGGGTATTAGTAAAGTGAATGGCCTAGGAAGTAACCACAGTGCCATCTCTTGGCGTTCTGTTTAACTACATTCCGAATAATAAAGACCATACCAATGTGTTATTTCGTAACTCCCGGCTTAGTCAGGCGTGTAAAGGCTGGTTGTTAGTCTCGTCCAGATCACTTCTTTAAAGTTTTCTATATTTTGTCTAAAATTTTAAATAATTGCTTCTGTTTTTTTTTTCATTTCCCATTCTCATCGCGTATAAAACAAGGCATGCTCATTTCCTGTGATAATAAATAGATCCTAAATTGAATAACAGCCTTTACATAAAATGAGTAGTTTTGATATTTTTGTAGTCACGGTTATTTAATATTATGTGTAACGAAAGAAATAGCAATGATAAATGTAATCAATCCCAAGACTAATAGAAAAAAAATCCTTCAACCGACTTAACAGCCTTTGTTTAGATTGAAGAATTACATTTACTACCCTTGTTCTAGTGTAAGCATGTTTAAAATGTTAAACTTCACGAGAATATCCAAAGTTGAAATGGAGGGTACTTCCGATTTTTTCTGTACATCAAGCCTCTGTAGGTACAGATACAATTGATATTAAAGAGTGAAAAGTATGTGACTGGACCGGAAATCGAACCCGGTACCTTTGGTAGCGCATTGGGACGGTAACCCAAAGGTCCCGGGTTCGATCCCCGGTCCAGTCGTACTTTCCACTATTTAATATCAATTGTATCTGTACCTACAGAAGCTTGATGTATAGAAAAAGTCGGAAGTTGCCTCCATTTCAACTTTGGAAATTATTTTTTCCGTGTGAGATGTTCACCATCATAAGGCACAGGAAAGTCAAAGCAAAACTAGGAGTTGTGGTACTCTCCAGGTGGTTTCGAGAGAGACCATAGACGTCAAGAGTGGAAGATGTGTGATTGAGAAGCGGGTCAGCTGGGTGGCGCAGTTGGTAGCGCATTGATACGGCTACCCAAAGGTTCCGAGTTCGATCCCCAGTCCATTCACGAAAATAGTTTACAAAACCTTTGTTAGATTTTATTTGTTGTAGACATTTCTAAGATTTTAACCAATTCACGTAAGTAGGTTTAAAAAGTCAGATTAGAAGTTTTTTGTTACACGCAAAGCAAACGCGTCACATCATGTTGAAAACAAAGAAACTTGAATCAGGAAGTTTGTGACATAGTTCAGCAGAACGCTAACACATTGTTCGCAAGTATCTTTATGCTGGAAACGAGCTCAAACTTCCACCAAATTCCTACTGACACCTGGTAGCCATTCCCTGAACTAGATATAGATAGTATTTGGAAAGGATAGTGCAGTAAGAGATAGCGTGACCGAGAAAGTCGAGCATCGGGTAGGTGCGCCAGTAGTGTCCCGTTCGATTATTTTACACGTTAATTTCTTGTTTGTTTGTTTTAACAAGATCATTCTTTTTGTATTCGACAAATGATCAGTTTTTTTTTCATGATATCAATTCACTGAAATACATTATTCAAAGTCAGTTTAAACTTGTCATACCGTGATGAAACAAATATTCACTTTAAGCAGTTCTTATAATTCACAGAAAAAGTTTTAAAATCCAGGTTAGATTATTGTTTTCTTAAAACACAATTAAAATATTTGGAAAGCAATTCTGACTGTATATTTCCTCTGAGTGATCTCACCAGACCCCACTTGTGGGGGTATCACGATAACAATTTCTCAAGACAGAGAATCCCTGCTCTATCTGTTGATTCACTCGCATCGTGCATGTCATTTGTAGGTTTAATTGCACCGACCGAGATGGTCATCGACTATGAAACGATCGAATGTTTACCCCTGTTATTATACACGAATGGGAGTTGAATGAAAGTTTGATTTACAATGTTTTTTAATGGTGTGCCTTAGTGTGTTGAATTGGTATATTTTTGCTGACGAATTTTCGATAAAAGATCGGCATTCACCAGTAGATCAAAAGGAAAAGAGTATTTAATGAGGAGAAAGCGAAGTTTCTAGAAGGTGACCCCCTCATCCAGCCCCACCAATTGAAACATGAAGAGCGTTTCAAAATACTATTAAAACAACATTGGTTTAGTTTAAAATTAAATAGCACAGCAAATATGTATAAAGGTAGACGGAGAAATTGGATGTACATATTGCCAAGCTCTTAAATAGCAGAATTCTTAAAGATGGTAACCCTGAGTAACTTTCGTCAACATAAGTTTTTTTCTTCTTTGGCAAAACCAGTTATTGGCTCGACTCTAGAAACAATAGTGAAGACTCCGAGGTTGCCATGGTAGCATCTCAGAAACACATTGATTTTTTTTATAAAATAGGTTGGCAACACTGAGAACTTGAGTGCTAGGGGAAGAAGACACTCAAAGTATTTTTCTATTTGTGTCTATTAATACTTTTGTGAATTTTGGTGGAGTTCATAGAATGAATGCATTTTGCCAATTTGAATGTTGAAGAAGATGGAGTTTGCAACACTGAGCAACTGCAGCAATTTAAACCATTCGAGTGACTGTGAGCTCGTTTAGCCAAGATTTTCTTCACGAAACTTCTTTACTCGTTGTGGCTGCTGAGATTTATTTTCTGAACTTTTTGTTTACTTGTTGTCTTATTTTTCATGGCAGAGTTAAGACCACAAGGCCTTCTCTTCCACCCAAGCATGTATATGCAGAATCTCCAAAAGCAGTCAATTTAAAATAATGGATAATGATTAAGAAATAAGAATAAACACTAAGTTAATTCATCTAACGACATAAAGGAAATAAAACAGAACAAACATGAACAAGCAGTCACATGTACACACTTACATGCTAACTTTTTATAAGATTACGTGCGGCGAGCGGACATAAGAAAATCATGGGCTTAGCGGACATATGAAAATCGTGGGCTGAGCAAACAATACATAAAATGTTACTGTTGTTCGTGAGACGAGCGGACATATTTCTAAATCTTCCTTCGCACTGTCTCCCTGATTTGGGACCGGACTATGTATAATTTTCTCCATATTGGCCGTTTAAAGGCTTTCCAGCACTCAGATTCGTCAATAATTATTTTAATGTAATATACATCAGCTTTCAGCATATAGTTCCGTCAATTTTTACAACTAATTATTAGGCCTAAACTGTTTTACTCAGCTTTTTTATACATACGCCAAAAGTGACAGACACTACAACAGATCTTTTGATACACTATGTTTTGCTAGAACTCGATTAGATCTCTGGTATAATTCAATGCATTTTCTCCTTCTTTTATTAAGTCAAACACCTAATTCAATAGACTTCATGTTTCCTAAGCCAGTTCACCATTTATAAGACTAAAATGCGAATGGACATACAACAAAAATAGTAATAATAAATTCACTAGATTAATTTATCATATTATTTAAAAAGAGGGCTGCATTCATTCTTATTCTTTCCCTCTTTCCTTCTCTTTTTCCTTCTTCATTAATTTTTAACTAAGTATGTTTATTTCATCATCATGTGTGTAAGGTCTAAGATTTTGATTCAAGCAGATCTGCAATAGACTTCTTAAAAGTTGGATGGCGGAAACTGTGACACATTTGGCATAGAAGCTAGAAGAGTGTTGAGGAACAGAAAATAATTTGCTTTCCTTTGACCTGGTGTTGCAATCATGGTAGAAGTTAAACGACTAAACGCGTTCGAGCAAGTAAGAAGATTCTTGAAAACGAAGTATTTTGAAGAGAGGTGTTAACTTGTGTAATTGGTGTCTTTTATTAGGTTTAAACATTGAGAAATTGTCTATAAAATGGAGTTGGTTGATCTGAGTACTTGAGAAGCAAAGTGAATCTAAGACAGGCATTTTGTATGCGCTGTAGTGGACTGGCTAATTCATCCTTGAGATTGGATATGGACAGACAGACGGACTGAGCAGTATTATAAGGTCTCGTTTTGTTAGCTACACTGTCAAGAAACTACAAAAGAATTAATAGTGTAAATATAGCAAGTAAATGATGTTGATTTCAAAGGAAATAGAGATCTTTTACCTTCAAACTGTCAATAAATAGGACTAAAACACGAATAGTAAACAACATTCTAGGATTGTTCTTCTACTCCTCCATAGATGTCCAACGCTTATTTTATTCTACTTTTCTTCACTTTGCTGCTGTCACTTGACTTTCTGAAGAAAGCATTCCACCCCTAATTGAACATTTTTTATCCAGCGGGAAATGTTATAATAAATTATTTATATCATAGACGGGTTTAGGTTCTTCTTTTTCCATGAAACAAATCTTGTTGTAGAGTTCCTCCTTCTAATGTTAAATTAGTTGGCTACTATGTTGTCAATCAATTCTTTTCTACTACTATCGGTGATATTTTTGAAAAGGCACTGAGGGACGCATTATGTCCGTGCCTTGTTTACCAGAAATCCTTCTGAATTGTAAAATTTGTTCAGAAAATTTGAGAAGTGAATTTGATAGTCCACTACAAGGTATGACTTTCACAATGTTCTAGATGATGATGGCCGTAAATCCTCGAGTTATGGATCAATAAAATTATTAGGATTGAGAAATTAGACTATGGGAACCTTGGTATATTTAATTCACTACTTTTATATTAAATTGTGTAATCAAAATTAAACTTTCACAGTTTAATGTAGAATGTACAGGTTTTGGTTGTTGTCATAAGTAATTCAATGTTTCCAGATTAGCATATAATTACATTTTTAGATGGCACATATTTAGAAAGCTCACATAAAAGTAATATAAAACACATGGTATACAGTATTGCAATCTTTGGAGCAAACAAGATGGATAATTCCATGTTCCATAGAATGCAAAATCTACATTCGTGGCGTACTCTGATTTAACATGCTGCAAGCAGAATCGTATAGAATCACTCTGGTCAGAAAATTGTTCTAAACGACCAAAGCAATGTTGCCAGGATATAATATTATGTATAAGTAGTTTCCAAGTCTAAAAATATAAACGACTGGAATAATAATGGTATGCATGAAATAGATTGAATGACGTAACACATACATCAGTGATTAGAGGATGGAATTCTACAGATATATATAGTAACTGGTAAACATTGTCACACTTCATGTCGATGTTTCGTGTAGTGTTCGTAGTGCTTCAGGAAATCACTTGATTGCTGGCGTCACACCAAGATCAAGACTCTTGTTTGCAGTGACGAAATGATGAACTTTTTTATTCGTAAGCGTAAACTGAATATTGAAGAGTGCTAACTGAAATGGTTACATGTGCTTTAAATATTCAGATTGTTAAACATCTACATTTAGGAACAGATTTCAGGTAACTCCATTATTATATGTTGTTCACATTCTCATATCTGTACGTGGTAAATACTGATTGGTGACAGTGCTATCTGAGTTATCTGACGTTCATGCTGATGTACCAACCATAAACAAAGTAAATATATACCACAATTATACACAGCCTCTTTCTTTATATATTACACATTTGATTCTTGGGCATCACAATTATTAGTCAATATGAAGCATAATTAATTGTAACATGATAAGGTGAATTTTATGGGCGGTAAAAGCAACATAATTAATTGTGTTTATAATAATAACCAAAGGAAAGTAACACGAGCATGAAGTTTTATTTGTATGAAATGCTGCTCCCTTATATTATTATAATTTAAACCGGCAAGGAGTTAGCTGTTTAGTTTCTCATACAACTATAAAACACAGTGCATACATGTAAAGTCATACAAAATCACTGTAGGCCCACTAATGCGTTGTGAAGTTATCCATGAATAGAATAAAGCAAATATCAACATTGCTTTCGTCGTTCAGTTTTATTCTATGTCGAGAGTGAAACTACGTGATACTAATTGTAGCATATTAAATCAGATTACCCCACGAATGTGGGTTTTGCATTCCATGGAACTTGGACTGACGGCGAATTATGTCATCTTGATTCTTCCAAAGTTCGCAATACTATATAGCGTGCAGATTATGTTAGTTTTTCCTTGGTGTGTTTCTTCGTATTTAACAACGTGACGTAGTGCCATTTAAAAGCATACAATTTTATAATAAAATGGCAACACTACATCACTTAGAACAACACAATTGATAGAAATTATAACATATACATCCTACACAAAGCCGTCTAAGTTTAAGTGCTCAATTAAATATGAGGATATTGAAATAAATATATCAATCATTTAACTATCCATACTTAAAAATTTACGTTCATCATCAGCTACAACTTTGCCATAATTCATAGCTTGTAGTGGACCAAGAAATCCACATTTCAAATTTTCTAAACTCATTTTACAGTTGGGAAGCAGGCCTAATAAGCAAGGTACGGACCTCATGTGTCCCTAAGTGCCCAAGATGTCTTAACCTGTTGCCGTAATGCAGGTGGGTTGTTTGGTGCGTACATGGATTCTGTTTGGTGCGTACATGGATTCTGTTTGCTACCCTCCACTAGCCAACTAACCCACCTGCACTGCGACCGCAGGGTCAGTTTAGAGTTATGTCCGTGCCTTGATTAGTTTGTCGTTGTTTAGGACGCATGAGGTTCAGTACATTTAATTAAATAATTTAAAGACACTTTCAATGCTCCAAAAATATGAAGCCGGATCGATCTAGCATTAGTAGATAGATGAAGACTTACCAGCATAAGGGCTTGCAGGGGAGTGGAAATGGACAATATAATTAGTTGAGATGTCGTTGGAAAAGTCTTGTTATAGACCAGCTAATGGAAACCGAAATCGTCTTGATTGGTGCAGTGAGTCAGTGTTGCCATGACATTTTAAAATGAATTTTCAATTGTTTCCATTCCGTTCGACTTACCCCCACCAAACTTGGCATATCCACTATTCGGCACAATAGAAGACTACTTTGTGTGTCCATGTTTGCAAGCACCCTAGTTATCAGTGTTGGAAACCCATTTTCTATAAAATCCATTTTTTTTTTCTATTACGTAAGATGTAAGAGCACCAAACTTGGCACATACATTGTTCGGCCCAATAGAAAAATACTGTTGATATCAACATTCCCAAGCACTCTAGATGTCGCTGTTGCAAACCTAGTTTCTTGAAATATTTTTGAGCTTGTTTCAGATGATTTTATCTTCATTAGTACATATTTGTTCCCTGATGGGTGTAAAAGTGGATAACGGATTAAGCTGTTCTCTGCTATCATTAATAATACTGATCTACTCCCAGAACCAAAGTCAATTTGAGATACGCAAAAGAAAATAATACGGAACGTTCCTCTTTCAGAAAAAAATACGAGGGATGTTCAATAAGTTATTTACAAGAATTCTACTATTCTACAAATCAATTGTAGATTTCTACAAGAACAAACCCTTTTGTGTCCCTAAAACTCTTGTCATAATCTTTTAAACTGACTGCTACATAAGAAATTTCTTAGGGACTGGAGGCAACTTGTGTTTCCATTACATGGACTCATGTTTGGTCTTAGATTCCTATTACTGGATCCTTGTTTCAATTCCCATAATAATTGTTGAGTAAAAGCTGTCTGGGTTATCTCTAAGCATGTCTAAATTATCTTGGCAACATTTCTGGTGAAATGCGTTATGCTCAGGAGTAAACATTTCTGGCATCCACCTGTAACTAACTTTTCAAATCCTCAAGGGTGTGTAAATGATACTGGGAACTATGCCAGTTAAAATTACCAGTTCATGAGCTATAATACAGATCTTAACAGGAGGAAATTAAAACCATAGCCAACATTTTTGGCATATTTCCTTTGAAGATGCTTCCACAGGTTGTTCTGAACGTGGGTCATCTTGAACCTATTTCCTCTCCCATTTAAATTGCTTGACCAAGAACTTCACTTGGTGTCATGAAGGTGCATCATCCCCACATACAGCATACACCTTCTCGTGGATTTCTTTAGGCACCTTCCCCTCCATTGAGATTAATTTTATCGCGGAACCAGCCTCGAAATTACTCACGTTACTTTTAACTGCACTTGCCATCCTCCCAATTCAAGTGATTAATGTAGTATGATTTTAATTTCGCGTGTAGCAGGCCAAGACATGTCGTAACCTGCACGTGCAAGGTCAGCTCTCTTGCAATAAATAAAGATATTGAGGAAGATTACTTATTGAACGCGCCTCGTAGACATGTTCGCGCAAATTGGGTGTGTTATCGTCTAGGGAAAAGGATCAAGAAGTAAAGTGACCTAGATGTTACTGTCAGGCGTGCTATCTATTGTGTTTACTTTGGTTCTTTTTTCAAATTAGAATAAATCCTTTCAACTTTATACTAAATTGGGCAAATGCCCCACCTTGTCTTAATCTCGGTATTATTGTTCGTTTTTATCTTAATCCATAATAGTTCGTTCTAATTTTTATATTAAATAGGCACCTCTGAATTCAAAGTTACTTCAGAACGATTCGGTAGAAACTCTTATCGAGTCTCTGAATTATTAAAATGCACGACTCTCCTCCTCAAATGACGCCCGTGCAGACAATTGTAGTTATGGAAAAAAGGTTACGTAAATAAATAAAGAATAGCATCAAACGGTCCTCCACTATACAACCAAGGATAAAGTCAGTAACTACCATAAAACGGTTGAAACCTAAGAATGTCCTACATACTCTTCCGCAATCCAACCCTCTGCCGGAAAGAAGTTAATAATCTACCATATTACAAATGAAGGGGGTCAGAAGAAAACAATACATATCATAAAACAGGTGTACTGAAAAAAAATCAAATTTTAATTCCTTCATCGCTTAATGGTTAAGCGGCTCAAAGAATATGAAATATTATCTCCTGTGGTCATTTATGAAGTCTTTCCTTCTTTCATTGACAGGTTTGTAGTTCCAATTGTCCTCAATATCCAATTGTCTCCAATCATGTATTCAGAATGTGTAAATGTTTTGTGAGTGGCACATTGTTGCCGCGATATATTAACGCCCAACAAAAGCAACTGTAACATTTTAAAATATCGGTATAAAATTAGCAATGATCTACAATTTTCTGTAAATTTTACAAGACACTAAGTAATGCATTTAACTAATACTTATCCGATCCTCTGTCGTACAACCATCCAAATGTGTCGGTGCTCCATGCTCTAATGATTTACCCACAAAACACAATGCGGAATACTAATTCGTTTTCTCCATTCTAGTCTGCAAGTAGAAGGATGAACTACAAACATGCACTGTTGTCACTCTGCAACATTCTGAAACCCACAAATAAATTTTCATTAATGAACTGAAATGTAAATTGAGAAATATTTATTCTTCCTATTTTGTGTCTATTTTTACTTGATATGAATTTTATTACTAGACTTTAAAATCAAAGATTTCTTGATTTAATTCTTCGAGGGGATATTGGTCCGGGATAAATTTTCAGCAGTAGTTTCCAATCTCGGGATATCATACTATCCGAGTAGAGTTGCCAACTGTGAGAAATTAACTATCCGGCACTTCCATTGCTAACTATCTATGACGTGAAATGGTTGCATAAACCACAGGATGATACATACTTCTATGATAAAACACAAAGGAGTAGGAGGTAACTTCTACTTGTACAGGGAAAAGAGGTAATCGAAAACTAGAAATGGTGAAGAATAAATGGAAACACCTCCTCCACCAAGAACAGTAAAAAGTACAAACTAGGACAGTTCTCTTTAACTTTAGTAGGTAAACGACAGGCGCAACTAATTAATTGGTATGATATAGGCTTATTTTCCAAGAGAGAAGAAATACAATATTTAACAATTAAACCACAATTCCAGTTTTAAAAAAAACAACAAATTAATTAGCGCTATAGCATGTATCAAAAAATCAAAATACAACAAAAAATGAAAAATAACATAAACTAAGCATAGGGATAACAAAGAAGACAAATAAAAAATAAGACGTAACAAGGAAAGGCAGAAAAAATGATTTGGAAAACTGTGACTGGTGAGTCCGAAGTGGAAATCCGGATTCTATAACTGATTCTCGTCTCCGTTCTAGAGATTATCAGAAATAAAATACCGAGAGCCGGTAAGAGGTTTTACCAGCCAAGAGCTTTAATCAGAAATCTATTACCCTACTAGCGAAATTTCGGCTGGTTGGCAACCCTGTATCCGAGCGAAGGGAATCTCGAAATACACCACTTCGCAGTGATACTGAACCCTCGAGTCAGAAATTTGCCTCCAGGAAGGCAAGCCATTACAGTTATTAACATTAACATCTGGTGTGGTGGCTATAAACAATTTAATGAGATCCTCTATAAATTATCATAAATTTATTAATATTTAGTAGAAATAATGAATCTGATCTTTTCTGGCATGAATGTAGCAATTGAGAACTGCATTAAATCAGAAGGAAATGTTCTTGGCTGTTTATACATTGAGACCTTGAAAAATATGACAATTATTAATGGCAATAAATCTAGAATTTTAATAAACGCTTTGGCCTATTAGTCTTCAGAAAAGAAGACAGGATAATTTATTTTATCTATCAATCTTTATTTTTCATCTACCATTTATTGTTTCTTCCATGTATTGCATTCAATATGAAGCGATTTTAACAAACTAAAACTTTTCTTAAACCTAACGAGTCAACCTAGATGAAGTGGCATTTTCAGTTCTGTTAGGACTTGTCAAATCTGCATTTGCTTATTCTATGTCTCAAAGGAAAAAGAAATCAGTATAATTCTCAAAGATGTTAGAAATATTAAAATTCTATTATAATTGCTGGAGAACGACTTGAATTAAGAGTTGCTGGAATTTAGAAACAAAAAAAAAGTTGAATGAATGGTCAACTTCGCATGTGTTAGTAGCTTTTCATAAAAAGAAAATTTTAAGATGATGCAGGGACCATAAAAGTGGAATCCCTACGAAAGATGTCAGGACAAGAATCTAAAGGAAGATAATGTGTTGTATGAAAACGAACTTAAGAATAGTAGGAAAAATGATAGTGGAAAATATCGTAATTCGAGAACTCTAAGGTATCATACGAATTACGCACTAAAATGGGAATAAATATGAATAAACTAAATACATTTATAGTAATTCAATGGTCTTCTTTTGAGTTCAGTACAAGATAACTGTACATACTTCTACCTGAAATAGAAGTTCGTAAGGAATATTGAACCGCTTGTATACAACATTCACTATCGCTACTTGCCCAGTAGTACACGAGCTGACACAAATATTAAGAAAATGTAGCGCAAGTGTCCACCTTTTGGCCACCTTTCGTTCACTAGAGAAGTACTACGTTACGCTATTATCACAACGTGAAATAAATCTTCTACAACTTGAGTAGAACCTATAAGTACTATGAAGATGAGAAACTTAAAGAAAATAAGATTATTTACTCTGAGTTACCCGTAGTGTTAGATTTCCACCATTTTTTAGGCATCTATTTTGGTTGATTTTGCGCAAAATCCAAGTTTGTTGCACTAAATGACTGAGGAAATGGATTTCTATTTAAATAATACCGGCATGATTAATATGACGTTGCTACTATATGACACACAACAAAACAGTATTAAACAATAACGTTTATAATATACAACAATGTAGTGATTGTAAAACAAGGTTTTAATGGCCAATTCTACAATCAATTACTAAATGTTCAGCTTACTGACTGACGGCAACAGGCCAGAAAGTTACAGTAAATGTGAGAGCTACCATTAATACGTTCTGCTGTTCTCTTCTCGTCAGATATGTGTCACTTTCGGAACCTACACTGGCTACTAATAGCACGTTTTAACCAAGAAGGTTTCTAACGACATTTCCATACAAATTTAATACTAAAAAGGTAAGAACATATTTTAAGTATGTATTTATTAAACTTATTGAAATATTAAAGCAAAATCAATTTAAATATGGAGGGATATCTTTGTCAAATAAAAGTTACTACAATTAAAGTTACTACAGGTTCCAAAATGAAAGTTAAAGTGCCTACTTTTAACTTTTACTTATGGTCTTTAGACATATCAGGATCAGACCAGCCTACTTTTAATGACAATCTGAGCTATTTTAAGGATATTGGGTTCGATTCCACCTCATACCAGCATTTGTTTCTCTTTCTAAAAATAAGAAATTACATTTTTTCTTCTTTTCTACCTTCGAAATAAGCCCATGTATTGCTTTCTTTATTTCCTTATAAACTAAACGTTTGGCTGTCACAACTAAACTTATCCAGTACCTGCAGCCAGTGTTTGGTAAGCACCTTCCTGCCATACTGTTTTACTATATGCGTCCATTAACAGGCACTATAACGTCTGGTACACTGCTTATTGAACGTATTGTTTCCGTTCACTAAATATCTTTAACGAAATATGTTCATTTGCCATAGCCGTACGTTCGCTAGATTCATCTGGAACTGAACATTATTTTGACCGTTCAGTGACTTTTTTTTTTTGTTTAAAAATATACTGTATTTGGGGGATGATCAAGTCCTTGAAACAGTGTAAAAAAGAGTCGAAAACTCTTTGCAAAATTACATGCACTATATTCACTTGCTTGACTCAGGCTTCATGTATCAGGAGATTGAGAGATGACGTATTCCGGAAGCACCGCGTGGAAAGTGCCTTCTGTACAAAAATCTTTCAAGGCTGTATATTCCAAAGTAATTCCTAGCATGAGATATGAAGGAAGTAGAAAACGGAATTCTGTATGTCTGAGAAATTCTAATCTCCTTATCTGGAAATCGTATAAATCGAATATTGTCTGTGCGTACATGTAACAGACGATACGTGCGTGGTTCATTACAGTTCTACACGCTCTAATTATCCTATTAACTTTCCTGTCAGGAAGTTTTTATTTTCAATACAATTCTAACTTAAAGCTACGAAAAATTGTGTTATACATTATATTAATCGATTTTCATGATTTAAACATCAAATGAAATTGAACGGTATGCTCTTAATTTTCATGTGTCCAATGGGATGCCTTTACAACTCCAGCCCTGAAGTCAGGATTGTGCCCCATCTCCGGGGATACTTTGGGCATATCTACACGCGATTTCAATTCTTGTATTTTTCACATGGATTGAAAACTACCACTAACATGAATATAAAGTATATAAAAACATTGTAACGAATAAATAAGGAACACGGCAAAATAGTTACAGTAACAATAATTTTTAGTGTCCCTAATAACTACCATTGAAGGTAATCAATCGCTGCTGTGAACTAGCGAAAGGTTACTTTATTTCACACGTCTTGCACACAACGTTACTGATAATGTTTTAATCTCGTACTAAAGAAAAGTAGCTAATATGTTCAGCAGTTGTTGAAAGCTTATAATAGCTTTTGAACGTGACATTTGAACGACTGTAGTGCACTCTATCATGTAAGGATCAAACTTCTACATATTTGGTTTACAATTGGTCATTCATTCTAGTACCAAATTTCTTCACATTTATTCTAAGGAAAGGGACTAAAACGCAGATTTAAAAGAAGCAATTCACTTCTTGTTCATATCATTTAATATTGGGGCAGTGTTGACAGGTTGTTCGACATTTTGATCATTGAAATTTATTCATAGGCTATTTTTAATGAACCTGAGTGTTTATAATATATTTTTACATCTTTCTGGCAACACTTCAGTCTCAATAATAAGACCGAAAATTCTTATTATATTCTATTTTTTTCAGTTGCTTATCAACGTTTATAGAACTATAGGTTGCATCAGACGTGACGTCATTGACTTATCCAAGTATGTTAAAATTAGAGGATAGCGCAGGCTGACATCATGATGTTTACAACCAGAATTAGATGTGTGCTGTTTACACGTGATATTAATACGTTAATTTGGTTAAATATGCATTATTAATTAATTAACATAAGGAAGAGTAAAACCTCAGTTTTGAAGGCTGATTACTTTTTTTTTTAACTTTTTCCCAATTTTTTTAAAGTTCTGGACGTACGTACCAAGATATCAGCCTGAAGTTGGTACGCTCTGCCTCAGATTTTGGAAGTTTGGCCTCTCCGCTAATTCTAACATCCTTGGTCTAACGTCTGATGCAACCTATAGTTCTATAAAAGTTGAATGATTATTAATAGGGCTCGGATATTTATGCATTTTCCAAATTGCATACCCTTAAATATTGTCCAATTGCATTTAGTGCAGTAGAACGATTTTCTTACGGAGTATAAAAATATCGTAGCTGAAAACAGATGTTTCGGGCTTGAAAATTTAAAACACCTTGGCATAATCAAGTGCAATCTTGATCTATAAGTATCGATTTCCTTCCAGTCAAAAAATAGCTGTATTCGAAATAAGTGTTATCCTAAACAAGCCGACTTAGTTTTTCTAAATAAGTGTTTTTCTAACTGAGACCTACATGGTACAACTTTTGACTGATGGCATGGAAGTTATTCTGACCAAACATATTTTTAAGTGAATCCTTTAGATTCCTGGCCTTATTCAGAATATAATTCATATTTTAAAAATAGTAGTTATTTCATGAACATGGCAAGTTTTCAATACCAATTATTATTCAAACCTTTTTCAATTTTAATTCAGCTTTTCTATTATTTCGATAGCTCTACAGCCAAGAAAACCAATCAGATCCTGTTAAATGCCAAGAATAGGTTAAGATTTTGATTCTGTAATTGAACCAGTTTCCTTCGACCCCTCTTGTCCACAAATTGAAGCTTTTGGGAATACACGTGAAAGAAACTGGTTAATAATCTTTCACAAATGCTCCTCGAAAGATAAAGAAAAATCATGCAACTGCTTGAATAGAAATTTTCACTAATGCTACACAGAATAAATAATTTGGTTACCGTTCCTCAATGCGGGACAACCAAATGCTTGGTTTTCAACATTACGTTGAGAATCCCTCTTGTCTTTTTTTTAATTTATAGGGTGAAATTAATTCTAGTATATTTCTTTAGAGATTCAAACATTCGACTTTCAAATATCACTGGCAAGGATCAGAGAACAGACAGTGTATGTGTGTTTTTTCTAGCATGATATTAATCAATGTAGTTTTCCTGTTATTAATTTGTCTTTCTGTCTCCCGCTCTTTCTTGGCGTTTTCTTTTCATGTTTCCGTCTCTTCTATCTCTCTTTCTCTTCTTTATTACGAGCCCTTACTCATTGCTTCTCCCCCACCACACATATACTCCTTGTGCTTGTGTGTTTTCATTCTACCTGTGCGGATTACTATAAACCTTAAGTTCATTAGTGTTGTAAATTTTAGAACGCTATGTTTGGAATAGATAGAGTTCACAGTGGCATGTTCGGACCCCACCCTTTTTCAACAATTAGTAGAAAATAGCAAACTATTTTTTTTTTAACTTTTAGAGGAGAAATATCTTTTATATTAGGTAGGTAAAAAAAATCGTTTCCATCCTATAATTTATCAACATACTATTAAATGTGCTTCATTCACCATTGAAATGTAGAACGTGTAAGGTTTGGTACACCCATAAGAAACATACCAACTTTGATTTTGAACATTCATAAATTTTCAATTTGATACAGTTTGGACGTGTGACTGTTTCTGTTAGAAATTTTGCACAAAAAGCATCGTTTATTCAATTCCTTTTTATGTTCGATTTTCATTAGTGGTCTGGAATTGAAGATATGACCTACGGTCCCTACTGGGTTTGTTACAATGAACTCCGAACCAATACTTTCAATCAACCCTACCGACTTTCCGATTTCTCTTTACTAGATATGAATAAAGGATAGGAAGGTGTCAATTAGATTGCCTGGATGCACGTCGTTTAGAGTAGCACTTTATGCGAAGTGTAGAACAAAGGGCGATAATTTCCTTTCATCTCGCGAAACCCTCCGAGAGAGAACACAAACTTCAACATAACCGTAACTCTCTTCGCCAGAACCATTGTTCTGTATGCAGTTTGTGCGTTGTGTTTGTGCGTTGTTACGCAGTAATACCTACCTTTGTTTCCTAAGTGAGGTTATTTGGTACTGTTGATAAAAGAACATTCATGTAACTGTTTTACATATCAATAATGACATTTTGTCATCATCTTATTTGTACCTTTTTTGAAAAAAATCCTAACTTTTTTTCCTTTTTCAACTATAAATGTGCACCTTAAAATCCGTTAACTAGGCATCATACATGAGAAGTATACATATGCAAAATGATGCCAAAATACATCATAGAGAAAAAGGTCATCTATCGTGAAGTAATATCCAAATTGACAGAAATCGTGTACTCAATCTATAAATATCGATAAAAGAGTGACATATTTTTTTTATGATACATTGTTCCTTTTATCCTGAAATCAAAATTATCTGGAACACAGGCCAACGTCTCTTCTTCCATTACAATGCGAGCTCGCGGCCATTTAGTTCCAGGGTTGATCGCTAGGTGGACATCAATTCTAGGTAGTGACTCCGCCAGACCCCTCCTGTGAGAGGTGTTTACCCACAAAGTGCAGACCCCCCCCCCTAACTTAAAAATTTTTGTTGTGAAAAATCGATAGAAACCGAACCAAACTTCACTTACGCCATCCCAATTATGACTTTACTCCGCATAAACTGAAAATCCTGGCGGAAACCCTGATTCCAGGTGTTGTGACGTAGCTGATGTCGAACAGTACCAACATGAACATTCGTACGAACAAAGCCTTGGGGTTCAGTGGTAACATTCAGTGAACAGCGAAGATATCGCTGCTCCGTAGGAAGTGTGGTGAGTGTGTGGAGACGGACTTAGTGCGAGTAGAGACGGAGTAAAACGACCGTGATGGGGACCAAAATCTAACACCATTCTCAACACATATAAGGTATTTCTCAGACCAGTTTTAACCTATGGACTCACAGCCTGGATTGCCGCTTCTCACCACATCTACCGTAAGTTACAAATTCTAGAGCGTCATGCTTTACGCATAGCATACAGAGTAAAACTACCAAGCCCGACACAGGAACTCTACAACAAAATCACATTTCCACATCTCCTACTACACATAGAAAAGCTACGCATCCGATACATCGCGAACCGGTTTCAAACAAACCATCTTCTATTTCACGATATTATACACTCACATCACCAACAACAAGCACCAGCCAAATACACACAGACACCTCTCTCCCTACTATGCACACTATACCAATACCCTCTACCACCTGATCATCCCGATATGCCACTCATATTAGTATACAGCTCACCAGAAATTACTAATTATGTAGCACCCTCATATTCTGCAATGTAATCATTTTGAACGCCAGGGCTCACCTGTGTCCATCACGGAGTAGAGTAGCCCCTAGTCCAGAAGATTGTCAGCCATTCGTCTTTCAATGTGCCAAAGTGCTGTGATGTCTGTTTGCACCTCATGCCCATAATCTATCACATCATCATTAGTGAACCACTACAATAATTTATGATTATGAGGCAAACTCATAATACTCCAACAATGAATTTTAGTATATTATGTGAAATAAAGGATAATTAAAATAAAAATAGAAAGCCTTAGCCCAACTACCAATTTCCTTGGCTATCCTAACTCCTCTTCCTATAAAGGGGGTACAGCCCTCTGGGGGTGCTAGTCTAAGCCTATCGTAGAGTGAAATTAAATTAATATCCTTTGATATTTTTCCCCTAACATTGTTCTAACTATGTCTTTTACACCTGAAAGTACTAAAGTCTCACCTACAGAATGAGCCTTCCCTCTCTTCGCGATATGAAGACTAACAATATACGAAGTTTCTAAACCCTTTTTAGTTACTTAACCTACAATAGAAACAACTGATATTTCTTTACTCAGTTGTTCAACACATCGTTGAAAGAATTCGACAGTTTTATTTTTACACTTGCGTGTTTTGTTTCCCAGTTATCTCTTCAATTTCGCTGGTTTCATACACTCATTCGAAAGCACTTCATAACACACAACGCTCTGAGGTTTTGGTTCACTTTCATTGACATACCAAGTAAATCCAAATTCCAAATAACTCTTATCGTATTTTCGAAAATATTTTTTCATTAAACAGCTACCACTAGACATTTCTTTAATAGCCCTAACACCACCGATATTACCACCAGAATCACACACAACTCCTGCAACATTAGCATTAATTACTGCCTGAAGTGTATCATGATGACGTTCTTTTCTTTTCAACGATCTGGTTCGAAGCCAGTTTTCCATTTTGTATAAGGAGCGCTATTTAACGAAATCATACTAACATCCACCACATAAGAATAATTTCCCAATAACTGAAAGCTATCCAGTTCAGATGAAACAAGTGACAACAATAAAAATAATATCTCCTATGTGTGCCTAACATATGTTTACGTGTAAGTGAAAACCGAATTTGCAATATCAATATCCTTCCTTTGTCGGTGAGTGAGTGCGTAACGCGTCATAACTTTAATAAAATTTGTCCTCGGCAGCCACGTGCGTGGATTCTTTCAAACAGAATATTGTGTTTTCTTTCCCTTCCTTCTCTTTTCTAGGAAAGTACAAGAGAAGGATAGCCCTTACTTTTTGAACACAGACAATGCATTCTGTGCTTCTTGCAGGCAGTTTTTTTATTTACAATCCAGGAGATGCTGATGATCTCCCTTCTTCCTCCTTTCCTCCCTCTGTATTTTTGTGTCTTTTGTACGTGTTGACCTGTCTTTTTCTCTGCAGAAGGACAAACAAATTGAGATTTTGTTTTTGCCCTCTTGGGTTCCTTTTGTTGAGAAAATATTTCCTTCTATACTTCACCCGAAAAAGACCAACTGATCACAAACAATACAAAGTTCTGCAAGTTTTGAATAGTCATTGTATTCTTATGGGCCCAGAACTTAAAAGAGATTTTCGACATTTAAGCGAAAATGGTGCAAGATACAAAAACAATTTACAGTACACAAATTAAAGAACACAAAATTTTAAACAATGTTGGTCCACTTCATTTTCGTAAGATCCATTGCTTGGCTAGAACTTGCAAGTCTCTACATATATCGCAATTTAAAATTATCTTCTTTTGTCTCTTGTTATTGTCGTGAATCAAAATTATTACGGAAAAAGCTTGATCTATGAATGTTTTTTATGTAGACTTACGTTTTTATGATACTGCATATTTTCATCAAAAAGTAACCTGAAAAGCCTATGTTGCGGAAGGGGAAGGGGTAAATTCTTGGAGGAGAGGACTAATAATTTACGATACTTTTATCACTCGCCCTTCTTTCCTCATAGCACACTGCCTCGTATAGATGGAATGCCCCTAATAAATATTATAATAAAGATATTTGAAACAAGACTGTCCATTGCATGTTAAGAGGGCTTCTCGCTCCAACCCCCCATTTTTAACATTTTTGAAAATATCTCAAACACTGAGAGTACTATCAAAGATGTAACTTCATAGCGCACTAGAACTTACAAATTACTACGAAATACAATGGACAGCGATCTCGA